>JAJMAX010000021.1:0-123589 GCA_030565105.1 Vanderwaltozyma verrucispora
ATTATTATTATTATTATTATTATTATTATTATTATTATTATTATTATTATTATTACTATTACAATTACTATTACTAGTAGTATTACCGGTACTATTACTATTACTATTACTATTACTATTACAATTATTGTTATTATTATTACTTAATGATTCACTTCTTGTCCGTACATTTGAAATTTGAGCATTTAATGTATTACTATTAGTTAATTGTATTGGCGTTATATCATCATCAATATCGGATTCAAGTGCAGTATCAAGCTTTATTAAATCTGAATTATTTGAATAAATAATTTCATCTTCAATGAAATCTTCTTCTTCAACATCTTGTGCCCTTCTTGTTATCTTTGGGTCAATATTTTTTCTCATATTACCTGCACCACCTCTACCGGTACTGTAAACAGAATGTAATATATTTGGTGTTTGTGAACCTTGGGGAATAATTTTTGGTGATGCTTTTGAACTTGATTTGTGTATATTACCGGCACCACCTCTACCTGTAGATATTTTAAAACTAGCAGACGACATGACAAATTATTGGATGATGACTAAAATTCTAATAATGAAAGGTGAGAGATTGAGAGAATAGAGAATGGAGAATGGAGGGGGGTATGGATTATAGTGTTCTCTAAATATATGCTTATGAATGTATTCCTGCTGTTAATATATCAATTTCGAATCTTCAACTGTGCAATAGTCATCCATTAATCTATAACCTATTAATGGTCAATTTGCCAATTTTTCATATTAAAAGAAGAAATAGAAAAAAAAAGAAAAAGAAACTGAGTTAACAGAGGAGATGTGAAAAAAACGCGTGACTGAATAAATCCCAAAGGGCGGGGCGGTAAATGTGAACAAGAAAGGCAGGTAGGCTTACCCGGTCACTTTGTTTCAAAGATGAGAAAAGAGTGAGGGTAACGCTGAGTCAAGCTAATAAGGTTGTTCTCTTTAAATATATTCATTCGTCTTGAGCCCATAACTAAAGAATGAGAGATGTTTCTAGTTTCTTCTCAGTATCATATAGGCCACTTAATGAAATGCATGTATCACAAAGGCCCACAACCAACCACAAACTGTTCAACCTCGGAACCTAGGTCATGGTAGCGCAAGTACTAAACACAAACTCCTACCAGAAACCCTTTCACCGGTTGTTGTGTCTGCTAACAACCACATACATTCTCTTCCACCCTCTCTCTTATAGGCCATCCCATCCAACACTACTTCCGCTCTTTCCGTCTCCATCTTCCCGAAGACTCTTTTGACACATTGAATATCCCCCCACGTAAAATACAGCAAAGGTGAAAAAAGGGGAGCTGGAGCACCAACTTCCAAACTGATCCAATAACAAAGGTCAAATCAATCAACTTTCAGAAGTTAAAGGTCAGATCACTAGAAATATTCAAATTAATAATGTAAGCAAACTGTAATCAACTGTGAATATTGTATATCCCATTCACTTTTAGCACTACAGTTGTACATTTCCTGTAACTGACATTGCCGTCATCGTTAGTTATTCTTGGGAAGTTAGTCTATTATTGGAAAGTAACGACAATCCATCTGAATTACAATCATATCACTAATTCTTGTATA
Organism: Vanderwaltozyma verrucispora; assembly: GCA_030565105.1. Taxonomy (NCBI): domain Eukaryota; kingdom Fungi; phylum Ascomycota; class Saccharomycetes; order Saccharomycetales; family Saccharomycetaceae; genus Vanderwaltozyma; species Vanderwaltozyma verrucispora. The sequence goes on from JAJMAX010000021.1 coordinate 1,588, forward strand.
CTGCTTTGTGGTATTCTTTGATTAAATAAACTTATTTCGAAGCTAATAACTTTTATTGGAATTGGAACTTCTTTAGAACTGATTTATCGAGGGTTTTTGATTAGCTGACGTAATTGAATATATCTTTACGGTTAATAATTTTGAGATATTTAATTTAATATAAATAAAGGAGTATATCTATATTGTATAGTATATTCACATAATCATTCCATTCTTAACATTTCCTGTCTTTTTCATTAGTAACAGTAGAATATAAATGTAATAACACTATACTCAACTATGATTAAAATGAATAAAACATTTATAAGAAATTTTTATTATTTAAGTAATAATAAAAAATTCTTATACAAGAAAAATAACAATCTAATAGGATTGTTTACAACAAAATCACATGCATATACAACTTCAACTACAACTGCAACTTCAAAAACAATTAAGAACAATTTTTGGAATTATTTGAATTATTTTATTGTTGGCGCAATTGGTTTCGGTTCTGCTAAATATATTTATAATAATACTAGCAATAACAATACCAACGATAATAATATTATCGTTGATGAAATTATTAAAAGTTCAACGATTAAATTGAATGATTTAGATTCGCCAATTTATTGTCAAGATACTGAAAAAATTAAGAATGTCATTAAACAATTGAAATTAGTTTTAAATAATGATTCAAATACTTTTACACAATCAAAATCTGATTTAGATCGTCATTCAGATACTTACTTCAACACGCATCACCCAACTGCTGAACAGAGACCAATTATTGTTTTATATCCAAGATCGACTGATGATATTTCAAAAATTATGAAAATCTGTAATGAAAATAAAATGCCAATTATACCATATTCTGGTGGTACTTCATTAGAAGGTCATTATTTACCAACAAGAATAGGTTGTAGTGTTGTTATTGACGTTTCAAAATATATGAATAACATTATAAAATTAAATAAAGATGATTTAGATGTTATTGTTCAACCTGGTGTTTCGTGGGAAGATTTAAATGAATATTTAAACGATAATGGCTTACTATTAGGTATTGATCCAGGTCCAGGTGCTGAAATTGGTGGTTGTATAGCTAATTCATGCTCTGGTACAAATGCATATAGATATGGAACAATGAAAGAAAATGTAGTTAATCTTACAATGGTTCTACCTGATGGTACAGTTGTTAAAACAAGAAAAAGACCAAGAAAATCAAGTGCAGGCTATAATTTAAATAATTTATTTGTTGGTAGTGAAGGTACTTTAGGTATTGTTGCTGAAGCTACGATAAAATGTCACGTAAAACCATTAATTGAAACTGTTGCTGTTGTTTCATTCCAAACTGTTGCTGATGCCGCATCCTGTTCATCATGTATCACACAAGAAGGTATTCAATTGAATGCAATGGAACTACTAGATAGTGATATGATGAAATTAATTAATAAATCAAATAATACTTTTAGATCAAATTGGCTGGAATATCCAACTATGTTTTTCAAAATTGGTGGCAAAAATCAAGTTATTGTCAATGAATTAATTAAAGAAATGGAAATTATTGCTAAAAAACACAATTGTAAAACTTTCGAATTCTCAAGTGATCCTGATGAGAAATTAGAATTATGGGAAGCAAGAAAAGTTGCATTATGGACTGCAATTGATACCGGTAAAAGTTTAAATAAAAATGCAAACGTATGGACTACTGATGTCGCAGTTCCATTGTCAAAATTTGCCCAAGTTATTGATGAAACTAAAGAAGAGTTGAAAAAAAGTAACCTCTTAAATATTATTGTTGGTCATGCTGGAGATGGTAATTTTCATGCTGCTATTATATACAATAATGAAGAGGAACTTGAAAAATGTAGAACAGTCGTGCAAAATATGGTTGCCAGAGCGATCAGTGCAGATGGTACTTGTACTGGTGAACATGGCGTCGGTATTGGTAAAAGAGATTATCTTTTACAAGAACTAGGAACAGAAGCGGTAGATTTAATGAGAAGTGTGAAATTAGCAATTGATCCTAATAGAATTATGAACCCCGACAAAATTTTTAGAATTGATCCAAAAGATCAATAATTGTAAAAATAAGAATTTTTATCATCTTATTTTTTTGATATATATCTTAGAAAATTAAATATATTCTCAATGCTTTTAAATATTTTATATTATTGTATTATTTAAAAAATATACCTCATAAATAATCCATTTTTAAATCAGTTAAATCTATTAAAATTGATAATTATTAATAACTTAACAATGCTTTCAAGATAAATGAACGATCTTATATTAAACTTTCAATCTTATTTTTCTTCCTGGGTATGATTTCCAAATAATTATGAGGCACGTAGCCAATAGCTCCTGCTTTTGTCCTTACTTTCCACCATTCTGATTCATTACCTGAAAAATCTTTCTTATTAATGATAGCCATTAGATCACCTTTCTTCAGTGAAACTTCAATATTAGGGTTTTCTGGATTAAAATCATATAAAGCTTTTGCAAATTCAAGATTCGCAAAATCTATTTGTTGATCAATACCTTTGCTTGCCTCTAGTAATTGAAGTTTTGCAATAAATTTGTTTAATACGTATGGGAAACCAAAAACAGATACCAAGAAAAATAAAAGTGGTTTCCACGCAATTTTTGTTCCGTTTCTCTTGTTCTTATCATTTTGAAATTGTTTGAAGTCTTTCAACATAGCAGATTTTCTTTGAAGGTAACTATGAGGACGTACACCTAATTTTCCATTAGTGACATAATATAATATTTTTTTTAAAAATTTCATTAATGAAAAGATACCTAAAGCTGATCCTAATATTTGCTTCATATTGTTGAATTGTTCTGCAATTGACATCAATGTATAAAATGAGTTATGTGTCGTCATATAGGTGGACTCAATCATCTGTGCAAATCCAGTAATGGCTCCAATAAAACTTTCAATCAACTGAAAGGTTGATTGTGTAGAGTTCATAGCATTATTTATACCATTCATACTGTTTAAACCGTTTATATTAGAATAAGGATTGTTATTACTGAACAAATTACCATAATTATTTCGATTCATGCTGTAATAGTCACTTGCAAATGGCATATTGTTATAAGCACCCATATTCATTGAAGTTCCAGGATAATTGTTAAAAACAGAATTCATATTATCAGTATTCATGTAGTTTTGTCCTGTATTATCATCATACATATTTGAAACATTATTCTGGTAGGTATTCGATAAAGGTTGTGGTAATTCGGGTGGGATACTGAATATATTCGAGTCTCTGTTAAGATTATCATTAGTTGAAGTATTATCAAATATCACAGTAGCTTGATTAGGCGATGTAAATGATGATTCAGGAGTTTTATCCTTTGTAGAGACTTCAACGCTGTATTCATTGTCATAGTTTGTATTCGTTCTATTAGCTGCTTCTGATTCCCAAGGCTTCTTTCGTACCCCTTGAGTTCCGATAGATGCCATTTATTTTTGTTATATTAAGAGAAATAACAATATTACTTTATCTATGTTAAAACTGGTATGGATATTGGACAGATATTTGCAAATAATAATGTATGTTTTCTTATTTAAATGCAAATAATTGTAGTCATTGTCCTCCAACTCTTCAATTTTATCACATCAAATTTCAACTATCCGCGAATGGCAGGCACTTGATGAAAATTTATAGTGACTACAAGATATTCCTATGCTTAACTACTACAAAGCAGTAAGAAATAATGAAATGGTAGTTATTCACCTCAATGTTTATATTAATTTATTAGTAATATTTAATATATAAAAGTAATTTATTACTTACTACAATTTTTGTCTTTTCTTTGGGTATCTTAATTGGTATTCTGAAAAGTCTTGATTGAATATAGATGGGCTTGAGAAGTTTACTTCTCTATTTGAATATGTAATTGGAAACCGGTTTTTCTACGAGAGCTCAATACAGGGTTTCTATTTGATCTGGATATACTGCGTGTCGCTGTTTGGTGGCTTTGATGTTTTGGCTGCTCAAACTTATTGTAGCCTTCATTTAATTGATCTTCTTCTTCTTCTTCGTGCACACTAGTAAATGTCAAATCTGCAGTTTCTTTTATATCTTCTAAACTATCAAAACTATCCGAGAATTCTAGATCACCTTCATCTTCATCTGATGGTGAAGCAGAAGATCCAGGAGACGATGATGAGAGGTCATCTTCTATTTTTTTTAAATCTTTATCTGATATACGGGAAATTCTAGTTCTTACAGAACTTGTTTCATCATTCAAACCTTCTGGTATAGTATTATTGTTATTATTTAAAGATGGTGTTGTTTGTGCTTCTACAAGCCTATCCATTGCCCTTTTGTAGTTTTGTAACTTTTTCTCTAACCTTCTAACTTTAGTTTGCATGTTCTTCTTTTTATGTTGTCTTAGGTAAGGGTTCTCAGTTGGAGAATATCTCGCAGTTGTGCTGGAACGTTGATAGTTTGTATCATTTTTCATATCTCCCTCAGTTGTTAAAGACTGAATTAGTTTTTCATTTTGAAGTTTTAAGTCATTTAATTCAAGTTCTAATTTCTTTAATCTCTTTTCATTTTGGGCTGATTCATCACTTTCAGAACGGGCTGGGAATCTTTGAGATGGCTGATATAATTGTAAATTTTGTTGCTGTTGTTGTTGCAATTGATTATACCAATCAATTTCAAAGTCTGTCGAGGTAGATGAGATAAAACTATATCTATTATTTTTATTATTATTTAGTTGAACAAAACCATTTTTATCAGTTGGTAATAAATCAACATTAATCGATCGTGGTATATCATCGAATTCCATTTGATTAATATTTGTTGAAGCATTTCCAATGTTATGATTAAAAGTATTATTTGTTTTTGGAATACTAAATGGTTTGACAAAGGATGAATCATTTTTTTCTGTCTTATTAAGATTGTTATTGCTGCTTGGAATATTCTTGCAACTAGAATTTTCAATTTTGGAAGCATGTAAATCCAAGATACTAACTGTATTATCATTTAATGTCGAACCACTAATAGTACTATCTGTATTTGAAATATTTCTAACGCTATTAATTTTGATATTTTCCGTAATTCCATTATTAACGAATTGAGATGAACTCGTTTGTGAAATAGTATCTGTATTGGTAAATGATATCTCATCATTTGTTTTATTGGTTTTTAATTGTTCAATATTTGCTTCAGAAGTCGTTGTTCCTGACTTTTCAAGGTTCTTTGATTGCATTCTTTTCTTGGAAACATTTAATTTTTCTAATGTCTCTGTAATACTCAATTTTGAAAAAAATGGATTATCATTATTACTTGAACTAAAAGGAGTATCGTTTATATTAGTATTAGAATTGTTTTTATTATCATTTATAATTGTATCATTGTCCTTAGCATTGTTTTGCCTTGCATTTGTGGCTGAATGTTTCATTAATGTTGATAATAAAGGCAAAGCAGGATTTTGTGAATTGAGATTCATATATTCTGGTTTTAACATTTTTGGAGCAACATTATTCATTAATTGAAAACGAATTGGTGAGTTAGATCTCAGTGTATCTGAGTTTCTTCTTGTTCTTGAACGACCACTATTCCTTGTTAACTCATTCAATTTTGATAATGATGTTCTGTATACTGATGAATTTGTTACCGAATCAATTTTTAATTTCGTTGGTGATAATAACAATTGTTGTATACTACTATTTTGTATACTACTATTACTAGTTGTATCATCTAAACGGAAACCAATTGGGGACATCATCTGTGAATCCTGGGTTGCTTTAAATACTGGTGAATACATTATAACTCTTTGCAATTATTATGTAACTAAAGTGGAAGTATAGTTAATAAAAAGCAGTTTTAAATGAATAAAAAAAAAAGTAGCTATTAATGAAATTTCTTTCTCTATTTTTCTTAAAACTATTTGTTAAATGTGATGGTTGATCAGGACAGGATTCAGAGTTCAATCAAATTAGAAAATTGAAAATTAAAATCTTAAAACAATGGAAAATTATTTTATTATCACCAATTTTTGATCAATGGATGAACAAACAATATCTTCAATCAATTAATGATACTATTGTTCAATATTCAATATCATATACTTACTAACATAATAATTTTTCAACACTTTCAAATTCTTATTTACATATTTCCTTTTTGGTTACCATTAACAAAAACAGACATATCGAAACACAATTGCCCTTTTGGGAACTCCAATTGACATTGCCAGATCGGGCAATGTCCCCAAACGCCCTACTTCGCACACAAATCCACACGAGCCGACAGACCGGTACCGGATCCCAAAAGTAAATCACATGCATATATTATCACGTGACAGTGTTTCCAAGGTTTTAAAAGCTATTTTGAGTCATGTGAGTCTAATTGCAATTTTTATGTGATGGATTATTTCGATATTTTTTCATAATTTTTCAGTTTACGATTCAGATTAGTATGGAAACTGATTACATATTAAAATGGCATTAATGAGTAATAGATATAGTACAGTATTACTATTTCATATATCTATATTCTATTGTTTGGTAAAGATACTCAGTTTATAAAAGTTCATTGAAATACATATACATAATCTTTTCAGAAACTTCTTTCTTTGGTTATTGTTCTATTTTTTTGAATAATGTCAGCTACAATTTTATTAAAAAATTGTACTAAAAATTATAAACCATTAAATTTACAATTACGGTCTTTTTTACATTCAGAAAGTTTATCATCAAATTTAAGTAATTTACATTCCTCTTTAAAATTAGATGAATTACAAACTGATAATACACCAGATTATGTTAGATTGATTTTACGTTCTTCTGTTTATGACGTAATGGATGAATCACCAATTACTCATGGTGTTAGTCTATCATCAAGATTAAACACAAATGTTCAATATAAAAGAGATGATTTATTACCAGTATTTTCATTTAAATTACGTGGTGCATATAATATGATGGCAAAATTAGATGATTCTCAAAAGACACATGGTGTTATTGCTTGTTCTGCAGGAAATCATGCTCAAGGTATTGCTTACGCAGCAAAAAAATTGAATATTCCTGCAACAATCGTAATGCCTGTATCAACACCATCAATTAAATATCAAAATGTTTCAAGATTAGGTTCACAAGTTGTTTTATTTGGTAACGATTTTGATGAAGCAAAAGCTGAATGTGCAAGATTATCTGAAGAATGTGGTTTAACAAATATACCACCATTTGATCATCCATATGTTATTGCTGGTCAAGGAACTGTTGCAATGGAAATTTTAAGACAAATTCATAATGCAAACACAATTGGTGCTGTCTTTGTACCTGTTGGTGGTGGTGGTTTAATTTCTGGTATTGGTTCTTATATGAAAAGAATTGCTCCACATATTAAAATTATCGGTGTAGAAACTTATGATGCTGCATCTCTATATACTTCTTTACAAAATGGTAAAAGAGTTCCTTTACCAACTGTTGGTACTTTCGCTGATGGTACCGCTGTTCGTGTTATTGGAGAAGAAACTTTTAGAGTTGCACAAGAAGTTGTTGATGAAGTTGTTTTAGTCAATACCGATGAAATTTGTGCTGCTGTTAAGGATGTCTTTGAAGATACAAGAAGTATTGTTGAACCTTCTGGTGCTTTATCAGTTGCTGGTATGAAAAAATATGTTTCAACATTACATCCTGAAATTGATCATTCAAAACATACCTATGTTCCAATTTTATCTGGTGCAAATATGAATTTTGATAGATTAAGATTTGTTTCAGAAAGAGCTGTATTGGGTGAAGGGAAAGAAGTATTCTTATTAGCTACAATTCCAGATATCCCAGGTTCATTTAAAAAATTACAAGGTGTTATTCATCCAAGAGCTGTAACTGAATTTTCATATCGTTATAATGAACATCGTCATGAATCAACAAGTGAAGTACCAAAAGCATTCATTTACGTTTCATTTAATGTAGTTGATCGTGAAAAAGAAATTAAACAAGTTATGCAACAAATTCATGCATTAGGTTTTGATGCTGTTGATATTTCTGAGAATGAAATGGCAAAATCACATGGTAGATATTTAGTCGGTGGCGCATCAAAAGTACCAAATGAAAGAATAATTTCATTTGAATTTCCAGAAAGACCAGGTGCGCTAACAAAATTCTTGGATGGTTTATGCAATTCATGGAATTTAACTTTATTTCATTACAGAAATCACGGTGCTGATGTTGGTAAAATTTTAGCAGGTATTTCTGTTCCGCCAAGAGAAAATTTAACATTCCAAAAGTTCTTAGAAGATTTAGGATATGCATATATTGATGAAACTGATAATATGGTTTACCAAAAGCTTTTAAAGTTCTAATTAATTAAAACGAATTAGGTAAAATAAAGGGTACAAAAAAAAAAAAAAAAAAGGTTCAAATTAGGATGAATAAAATGTACTTTATTTATGTATTTTTTATATATACATTTATATGAGATAAAATTATTGAATTAATTATTTCTATTAAAAATTTTGAAGGCGTTAAAATATCCAATTTTATAAAATTATGAAATTGTTTATTTTAAAAAAAGTTACTTGTAACTTTAGCAATTACATGTAATGCAACAACAGAAAAAATGAAACCAACAGCCAAAAATAAAATAACTAATGGATCAACTCTTAAACCAGTAGCTTCATCAGAGTAAATTTTTAATATAGAATTACCTTCTTTTGGTTTTTGTTGTGTTTGTTCTTTAGCATCTTTAGCAGCTTGGGCTTTATTTCTTTTTTGTAAAGTACGTTGACCACCTGGAGGAGTTGACATTATGCAATTGGTTCAATCTATTGTTGTTCAACGATATTCAATAACAGTCCAAACAATAAATAAAATACAAAAACCACTGTCTTTTAAATATTCTGTTCATCGACTATATAATTGAAAAGTTTCAAATTACCAAATTACCTTCAGACAATATTCGATATTGTTAGATGCCACCACATCAACGAAGCTAATTTTCAATAAAAATAAATCAAAGCTTCGGCGCTGTGCGGGTAACCACGATATTCTGTGATCTCAAAAACACAAAAACGAAATTTAAGAAGATTTGCAATTTAGATGCACTTTTAATGCTTATTTGTTCTTGTAAATGGGTGGAAGAGAGGCTACAAGAGATATATATGTGCGTATGGTGTGTGTTTCATATGATGTGGTTGTTAACTGAAGTTATCCCACTGTGATTGGAAAACAATTGGAAGCTAAATGACAGACACTGATTCTCCAGAAATGAGTAACTGGGGAATGGTTATATTGGTATCCTGAAATGGATTTCCCTTTTCCTATGATGTATTTTATGTGCCAGTCAAATAGATACTACGTCTTTCAGCTGGTTTATTTGAGTTTTAATTGTTAGAGATCTGTAATTCTGTTTGTGTTTATACACCGGGGCGCTACCAAATATGCGCATAAAATTCTCCTCTCAATTATAAAAATTAAGGATCATGACTATTTTATTTTATTTTATTTGATCTTAAGCTAAAGATTTTCAAAGTTTAACTTAATTGATTAGAACACACAACTTATAAACTGGGATTATATATATTCAGTACAATAATATTTAAACTTTGAAAGTCTTTTTGAATATTAATTCTCATATTAAAGGGGGAAGGAAGAAAGAAAGTAAGAAAAAATGATATTAAAAGATTTGACTAATATTTTATCACTATTTTCAACTTTTGATAGTAAGGAACAAATACCATTCTCAGATGAACTCTCACTAAAATCATCTAATTTACCACAATGCCCTATTGATATACCATTGACATGTAATAATGACACTTTTATTGGTGATTCATGCTGTTTTGAATATCCAGGTGGTGTGTTTTTACAAACTCAATTTTGGAATTATAGACCTTCAAAATCTGGATTAGATAATAAAACGATAGAAAATGAATTAGGCCCATTAGATGCTTTCACAATTCATGGATTATGGCCAGATAATTGTGATGGAGGTTTTGAACAATTTTGTGATAATTCTCTAGCAATTGATGATGTTCATTATTTATTGACCTCAAAGCAATTTAATGATGAAAATAAAAAATTAGAAATATCTGGTTTAGAATTGTTAGATAAATTAAATTTATTATGGAAAAGTAATACAGGTGATCATGAATCATTATGGATTCATGAATTTAATAAACACGGTACTTGCATAAAAACAATAAGACCAAATTGTTACTCAGAAAGGGATGAAAATTATAATAATAACTTTGAAGATTCTGATACATTAGGTTATGGAAAGCAAACAGTTTATGATTATTTTAGAATTGCTTATAATCTTTATAAAAAATTAAATACTTTTGAAATATTAAAAAAAAGTGGAATAACTCCAAGTATTACAAAAACTTATTCAAGAAAAGAAATTCAAGATGCATTATCGATAGAATTTGGAGGTAATAAAGTTTATATAGGATGTGATTCGAGGAACGCATTAAATGAAATTTGGTATTTCCACTTATTACAAGGTTCATTATTATCTGAATCTTTTGTTCCGATTAACGCTTTAAAAGAATTTGGAAGATGTAAAAATGATGGAATTAAATTTTTTCCAAAAGGTCATATCCCTTCAACTGGAGGTGATGGAAATGGAAATCATGGTCCATCTACTAGAGGTATAGTTAGACTAAGTGGGTACGATGGCCATTTAATTAAAAATGGTCATTGGATGGTAAAAGGAACGCCTGCTAATTTCGAATTAATTAAAGCGCCCTTTGGAAATTACTATTTGAAGTCACGTACTGGATATTGTTCATTAACTGAAGAATCTTTCTTAGTTTGTAATAGAAAAGTACAAAATGCTGGTCAATTTGATTATAATGAAAAAACACAACACTTAAGCTACTCAAATTCATATAAATGGTCTGCAAAAGAATACCCTCGTGGGAATAAGCAAAGTTTGGTATATTTGAATAATGAAGATAATACCTATCAATTTGAATTGAAATTTATAAAAAGATAAATATTTACATATGTATGCTGAATTTTTTTAATAAGTAATATTAATACAATTATTTAGGGTTAGATATTTGGATTAATCTGGTAGTACTATCATCCATATTCGAGAAGTTTCTATAAGGTTTATCAATAGCAAAGTTAGTGTTAATGTTGGTGTTAGCTATTGAGTCATGACCTGTACTAGATGGAATTGTGCTACTATTTGACCTCCAAGTGTTACTTTGATAATTACCATGATCAATGTCCAAACTATTAAAGTTGGAATTATAACTGTTTGTTCGCCCATTTATAAATCTATTATTTGAAGCCATTTCCCATTCGATGCGTCTTACTTGAGATTCTAGACTTTGTAATTTGGATTGTAAATCGTAATTAGAAGACCGTTGCTGTTGTAATTCATTCGCTAGACTACGAATAAATGAATTTTGCTCATTTACAGTATTTTTCAATGATCTTAATTCATTCAGTAGTAATGTATCATCAGTTAGATTTTTTCTCATTGTTGGTGGATCTAATTGTGCTTTAATTGACTGTCCTCTTAATTCCCTTCGTAGTCTTTCATCCACGCTGGAACTTGCAATTTTAGGTGGCTCCGGTTTGGGTAATGGCGGGACTTTGAATTCATTTGTATTTGAAGGTGAAGGTGATTGCTTCATCATCATTAAAGTCTGTAGATTTTTCTTGGAGTTCAAATACTGATTTCTAATATTTTGTAATGTATCATCTCTTTCTTGTTCGTCGAAAAATTCTTTAGTTAAATTTGATCCACTTGTGTTCATTTTTATGTAATTTTGAAAACTTCAGTGAGTGTTGTCTATTCAAACACAGATTAACCTCTCTTTTGTTTTGCAATTGAATCAGATCAATATAAAGGATCTTTGCTATCAATTAACTCAAATATATTCATCTCATTATTTTCAATATTTGTTATTATTTTAAATGTCCACAAAGTTCGTGTGTTTAAGTTTCGCGTTCCAGTTATGAAATACTATATACACTGACAAAAAAAAGAGAATAAACTATGAATTATTTATTATTAATATATATGACATTAAAGTAAGTCAATTATTTAATATTGAACTGATTTGATTCTAATTCTGTGGTTGAACAGCTAGGAAAATTTGTAAATTTTCTCTCAAACTTTGGTTCACGCTATTTAAGAAATCTTGATATGTTTCTATGCCTAAATGTGATTCTAAATATTGCATTATTTGAGTAATAAATTCTTTCAGACTTATATTATGAACAGGGTCATTATTCTTCAATAATTCGTGTTGCCTTAATTGTTCCGAGCTTAAATTGAAGAATTCAATTGTTTGTTCGGTAACAATATCATTCAAATGATACTTTTCACAATCGCCTCCATTTGTTTCATTAATTTCTTCAAGTAATTCAACCCAAATAGAAACAATTGTTGGGAATTCACTCAAAATAGAAAATAACCCTGTTCTTAATAAACTTGATAAACCTAAAATGTGAACTTTCTTCAATTTAGGATCAAACAAATCTTTAAAACAAACAATCCAGCTTGAAATTAATTTACTTAGCATTTGATCATAAGGCATATCCCTAAAAACAATTTTTCTATCTTCTCTCGCTAATTGCATATTATCTATAGATGATGGTAATGATTGATGATATAATGATATGAAATCCATTAATGCATTTGGATTCACATATGCAATTCTAGCAATAATTTGCAATAACTGTCCACATTGGTGATTTGATAAACTTTCCTCTTGGAATATACTATTAAATAATGCATTTAAAATTCCAGTATCAAAAAATTTTTGTATTAATGCTGTTTCAAAATCAGGTTCATTTGATAAAATCAAAGTTTCCCAAATTTCTAATGTTAAAAAAAATGAATCGTCTCTTAGTTTTAATAAAAAGTTAGATAACTGAGAGAATATTTTTAATAAAGGCTCTGATGAAAAAAATTGCTGAGGATTTAAGATTAAAGAGTAGCTCTTTACTATTTCTAACAAGGTTGGTAATATTTCTGTGTGAGTTTTGACACCGTATTCTAAAAATGGTAAAACTTCTACAAATCTTTCATCAAATGCCCTTTCCTTTTCTGAATAGTGTTGCAATAAATAACCCCACAATTCGAAACCATCCTCATTCAATAATTGATAATGCGACGAGGATGGGTCACAAGCTAAAACAAAAATAGGAATAGCGATATCCCAGGTTAAGTATGATTTTGGGCCCAAAGATGTTACTAAATGTCTCAATAATCTCAATAATGCATTGGATAAAATTCCTTCGGATGTATTGGTTGTTGATACTTCCCAAAGGCTTGGAATAATTTGTAAAATTTCAATTAATAATTCTTCACTAATCAGTGGTTTTGTTTGAATTATTATGTCACTTAAAGTATTCAAAACATATAGTCTAGTTTCAGTTAATGATACAGATGGAAGAATTTTTCTTAACAAGACAGTCACAGTATCTTTTAAAAATGGTTCAAACGTGTCTTTATGAAAATTCCAATCGCCAACCATTGTCCGTATAGATTGTACAACAGTAAGTTGTACAACTTTATCCGATTCATTAACCAGCAAGTTACCAAAAAATTCATAGCATAATTTTTTACTATCCTCAGAACATTTGACAACAGACCATTCATTAATAATTAATGCAACTCTTCTTCTAACAATCTTCAGATAATCGGAATTAGAGTTATTATTTGCCTCTGGTAAAAATACTTGTACTAATAATCTATCAAAGTCAACCATTTCACTGACTACATTGGCACTCAGTTGAAAACTAGAATAGATTGAATCTTTCATTAACAAATCTTCCAATGAATCAGATAGCTTTGAAGCGTCATTTTCAATTTTATTTAATAAATAAGGTACTAAAAATGCAGGGAAAGTATTCATTAAATCTTGGAATACATTTTCAGCACATGGTCTAATTTGATATTCATAACTACTTGCCATTTGTTCATTAATCCATTCTTCTGGGTCTAAAGACCAATTTTCTAATTCTATTGGTCTTAACTTTATATACCAAGTTATTAAAGTATCAACTAAATTTTTGATTAATTGCTCATTTAAAAATTCAGAGTTAATTTTTGCAATAGCTTGATCTACACTAACTTTGTCAGTTCTTGCTTTTAATATTATTGCACCTTTTTTATAAATGAAGTTAATTACTCTTTTCAACAATAGAAGACCTCTGATAGTAGTTTGTTCCCAAAAATCACTAGTTCTTTCAGAGTTTTCATTATAAACATCAGAAGATCTATCAAATAATAATTTTGTGTAAGAAATTAAGATTTGTGTTGAACATGGAAATAAAATAAAATTTGCTGGTGAACTAGTTATTAAATTATAATATAATTTACCATAACATTTAACAAATCTTTCGTAAATATCAAATTTACTGAAATTCTCATAATTTGAAATTAATAACTCGAAATGAGAAATTGATGATTTCATGAAATCGCAAACAGGTTCATCTCTTGATGGACGTTCATAACCTTCACAAATAATTCTCCTTAATACCTTCAATGCAATATAAGAAGTTTGCAAATAAATAAAATCACCATTTGATAAAGATGGTGAATTTGTCCATTGATTAAAGGATTGTAAATAAATATTTACAATCGATTGAAAAATCAATGGCATTTTACTTTGCATTGCCGGTCTACATCTACCAATTCTTGCGGCGCCTAATACTTTAATAATTTGATTTACATGAATCAAAATATTATAAATAGTGGTTTCATTTCTTAAAACGTGTTCATCATTCAATAATTTTTCAATTGTTTCAAAAAGATCAGGCCACTCTGATGGGAAATCAAGTCTCGAAATTTTTGATACTGCTTGTGCATTTTGAATACACAATTGATAATTTTGTTCATTTGTTAAATTAAATAAACGCTCTCTAATGGACCGTTTTTCATCTTTTTTAATTGCATTTGTTCTTGTCGACCTCCAATATTTATCAACACCATTTTTAAATTGAATAACAGCTAACCAACGAATTTGTAATGAGTGTGTTAAATTTAAATAAATTGATTGCAATAAATAATGGAACCCTTGTTGAATTTCCCATTGCTTCAATTGCAATTCTGCTAATTTCTGTACTTCTGAACCAGCATTCTTCGGATCAGATGCTTGTTCTAATACTTGTATCAAACTAATCTCTGTTAATTCTGACATTTTTCAATAAAAATATTTTAAACGAGAATCACACTTAAATCTCAGCCACACACGCAATTATACCTAGCAAAAAGATAAGATCAATTACACAGCACACTAACTAACCAAATTAACAACCCAGATACTCGACAAGACCTCTAAATATATCACAAACCTCCAGAATATTCAATCTTTTTACTCAAAAACTTCTTCTTTCTATTCAAATAAAGTTTCAATGAGCTTTTAAAATGTTCTAAATCATCATTTTGTCACTATCTACGATTTTTCAAACCTAGGAGTTAATAAATGGGTTTGGTGGACGCAATAAACAAAAAACTGAAAAAATAAACAACCATTTAAGAATAAAACCCAAATTAATTAATGAATTTGGGTTAGTTTTAGTTGTTTCTTTTGAGTGTAATTGATTAGAATTTAAGAAAATAGTGAGTTAACATAGTAGTTAAATAATTGGTATTGACTTTGGTAATTTTTCCCAGATTTGTAACTTATTTGATTCAATTTTAATTATTTAAGAAAAAAAAAAAAAAAGGTTCGCCGCTAGATTGCTCATACAGATTAAAATTATAATGAATTCGGAGGCTATTATTGATATTGTTTCTACTTTCCCAGTAGATGTGCAGATTACCATTACTTCCTTGACATCATTAGATAATGTTTCTAATCAGATTTTACAATTATTGATGTCTGAACAATTTACACCAGATATGTTTTTAATTTTACCAGAAATGAATACTTTTGCCGGTACTCCATCGATTAAATCATTTCATAAATTAGTTACGATATTCAAACAATTATTGAAAATTTATAATGTCGATTTTTTGATGACACCAAGTCATGTTGTACCAGAAATGTGGTATCCAGATTCACCAGTTCTAGGATTATTGAAATCAAATGAGTCATTCATTGTTTCAACGGTTAGAAAAGCAAATTTAACTATATACTTATTATCATTCTTAGGTTGTTTTAAACTATCAATGATTCAATTACAAGAAAAATTCTTAGATATTTTTTCACCAAATACAATGTTCCCTGATTCAATTTTAAATGTTAACGAACAATTATTAAGAAACCAATGGGTTTTATATTTAGATATGAAAACAAGAATTTATATTGAATTATTAGAAGAATTGAAAAAAAATTCAACTGATAATGTCGATGAAATTACTGATGATGAAAAATTTGATTTATTAGAAGAAAAAATTTTTTCAAAAGCATTTGCAAATGAATTAGTATTAAGAAGAACAAGAACTACTGCTGATCCAACTTTGACGACTTCTTTTGAAAGAGTATTTGTACAAAGATATAACACAAGAAAGACCAATCTTTTGTCTTTTTCGAGTTTTTCAAAATTAAAAGAAGATTACTCAATTGAAGATTTTATTAAAAATGTTTTGGAATATTGTAGTAAAAATATGTCCTTAATTATATGGGGTACAAAACATCGTAGTAGTAAATCACCATTATTCACAAATGATACAAGAGATTTTGATCCACAAATTTCATATGCTACTGATGGCAGTCTTTTATTAACTGCAGTCCCATATAAAAACTTGATTCCTCAATTTGAAAATGAACATGTAAATGCTAACAGTTCTAATCCACATTATGAAGAAGAACTAGTAATTGATTCAGAACAAAGAGGTTTAAATATGAATAATTCATTTCAAAATGTTAATCAATTTCAAAATAGACAAAGTTCATTGCCACTAAATTCAAGATTAGTTACTGACACAGCAATTTCTGCAAGTAAAAAATCAAAAGCAAAGAGAACTTGGTCAAAATCTGAAGAAGAGGCTTTAGTAGCAGGTTTAAAAGCTTTCGGTCCTTCTTGGGTTAAAATTTTAGATTATCATGGTTTAGGCGGTAAATTTTCAGAAGAATTAAAAAATAGAACACAAGTTCAATTAAAAGATAAAGCTCGTAATTGGAAGTTACAATATTTAAAGACTGGAACTCCATTACCTGACTATTTGATGAGAGTTACTGGTAATTTAGAAAAAAATAGAACCAAAAGAAGTTTAACTTCTGAAGACGTTACACCAGACAATGATGTCAGAAATGATATTGTTGATGATGCTGCAAGTGGAATGTTTTCTAATACCTCAACTAATGTTGCTGAAAACAGTACATATGATCCACATTTAACTCCTAGTATGTAAGCAGTTTGTATTTTCTATTAAAATGTATATTTAAACACTTAAAAAAAAAAATTATATTGTTACTATAAAATGAGGATTAAAAGTGAAAATATTTTAATCAGTTCATGTGAATAACGTTATGATAAATGTCTTATAAAATGTTAATGTTAATGCAAAGAGATATTCTGCAAGCTTTTGCAAATTCGGAAGAGTTAACAACTTGCTGAAGTATTAAGAAGTATTCGATAATAACGCGGTTAATTCCAGTAATAAATCATCTGGAAATTGGCCAATATCCATTCTAAAATCATTTTCTCTTTTATTATTTTCTACTTCAGCTCTAATAGCTGGGTGATCTAAAACAAGTTGCACAACTTGTTTTAACATATCTTCATCTAAGGTATGCATGTTTAAAGTCAAGTTCTTGACCTCAGTCATAAGTGGGTTATTGATTGTCTGTAGAACTTCATGCTCTGGTAGTTTAAAATGCTTTGATAAAATATTCTGCAGAGATGCAATATGTATGGGGACTTGAACTGTAAAATCAGCAAAGTACTCTGCATAAGAGAATAACAATTCGTGATTTATTGTGAATTGACCAACTTTATCTAAAAATTTACAATTAATCTTAAAATCAAATTGCCCATAGCCCTTTTCTTTAATTTCAAATGGAGAAGTTTTGAAAGTTCGTACTGGTTCTTTAAATGTTGGGTGTAGATGGTAAGTGCACGATTCTAAGATATCAGCATCAACTTCATTACCGCTGCTATCAAGCATGTAAACTTCAATACTCCATTGATGAACTGGTAATTCATAAACAAATTCGTCTGGTATACAATGTTGCTTGGTTTTTACACGCATTGTTACTTCAATTGTTGGCTGTAGTGTTAATTTATTAGTTTGGTAATGTTAGTAAGATGATCAATTATAAAACCAGGTATTAAACAGAAAATTTTAGGTTCCATACAATATTCATCGCCATAAATTCATTTGAGTAATTAGCTTATTTGATTTGTCGTAACTTCTCTGTGTTATTTCCCAACAAAACTGTCTATTCTTTATATACTATACTATTCTAAATTTCAACGATGCTTTTTTAATCGGAAGTGAACAAAATCACTGCTTGATATATAAATCAATGTGATACATAAGGTATCTAAGTAATGGTATAAACTGCTTACTTGTTGGTCATAATAATATACGTGGCTTAATAAAAATATTGCTGTTTATTTGCTAGTTAACTAGTAGATAATAAATATATCTCTTATATATACTTTCATTAAAAAATAAAAAAGAAAATTCAATCTTAAATTCTTTACTAAACAATTCTTAAACAATTTTTAAATGTCAATGAACTAAAAGCCCTGCTTCTATTCGATAGTCTTTTTAACGTATTCCCATAAACTCTTCAGTAAACTTTCTGGTAAACTAAATAGATCAATAATAAACTCACCGTCTTCTACATTATTTATAACATCCATTTCAGGTGTACGATTATCTGTCACCATTTGTACAATAGCGACAAGATCATCTTCATTTAACTTTGTTAATCCAAATGCTAATTGTTGTAAATCAATAGTCCCTTTGATGGTTGGAGTTGATGATCCTCTAGGTTTTTTCACTTTTGGTTCTGTTGAATTTGCTGTGTTATTGCTAGCTTCATTTTTCCTTTTATTAGCATTAGCTAATGATGTTTCATCAATTAATCCACTTTTTGCTAATTCAATAGTCAATGATGGCTTATTTAATGGTGCTTGAATTACATGATCAGCTATATATTCATCTTGCAAAAAGTTTAAATCATGAGTAATTTTTCTTTCGCCACTTTTTTCTAATAAAAATAAACTTATATTCAAAGGAAAACCACCCCATCCTTGCTCTTCAATCAAAAATGGTGACTCAGTGAAAGTACGATGTGGATTTGTAAATGTTGGATGTAGATGATATACTACTTTATCAAAAATTGTTGCAGGAATTTCGTTGCCTTCAACATCTAATAAAAAAATTTCAATACTCCATTTTCTCATTGGAAAATTCTCTACAGGAGGTAAATCAGTAAGAATGTGTTGTTTCGTCTTAATACGAACAGTTCTTTTGACAGTAGCTACCATTTTATAATTTTAAAAATAATCGATTGCACAGCTTTCAATTCTTACAAAAAAAAAAAAGTAATACAGGAACTGGTGCAACAGGTATTAATTGGCTCAATTGAATTAATTATATCAAATATAAGATCTTGATAAAGCAACAATTATTCAACAAATGTTTAATATTCTGTGCCTTTTAGTTGAAATATTTCTGTTTTTAAATATTGAAACTAACTTATTCATTTATTTCATGTTCGTATATAATGATGTGTATGTCAATAATACCAATATAATAAGATAGTGTAAGTGTCAGTAATTAATTTTAGTATTATAATGTAAATTTAAAGACTTTAAATTGTTTAACAATATATATGATAGCATTTTATATATATTATACTGTTTTTTTATTTAAATTTTATAAAAATGGGAAGCAATGAGAGGAATATTTGTAATTTGAAAAGTGCATAAAAATTGTACCATTATGAATAATGGTAATTTTATGGATGAGATACAAGTAATAACGCTAATAAAAATGCAGCTAACATTGTTGTTGGGAACATAAAATAGTTTGAACCGTTTTCAAATTCATTTTCACCAGTAATATTGGTCATATTTCCTTTAATTTCAATTGGCATTGAATAAGTAGATGTTGATGTTTTTGAAGTTCTCTTTGAAGTAACTTTCCCTGTAATAGTAGAATTAGAACTATGTAAACTAGTTGTAGTTATATTACGCTCTGTCAAACAAGATGAACCATAACAACTTGTAGTAAAATTTGTTCTGGTTTCTGTCTTTGTTAATGGGACACTACCAGTAAAATATGTAACAGTAGTTGTCTTTTTGTTACTTGGATGAGTTGAAGTATAATTAGTTAAATGATTACTGGAATAACTACGTGAGGAAATAGGAACTTCAGAAGTCGTTACTACAGGTTGTTTAGTTACATTTTTTTCTTCTGTATTTAAACTTGTAGTTTTAATAGAAGTTGAATGTTTCTTTTTCGTTTTAGTATGAGATTTCCAAGTCTCAGTTTCAGAAGTGTAATCTTCATAATATTTTTTTTTACCTTGTTGTTCAACATCATTATAACTGTCACTATCATCATTATATTCACCATCATTTTTTGGTTTATCTTCATCTTTTAAACCATTTAGTAAATCATTTATTATATTTTCCACTTGAACATACCTTTGATCTTCTTTTAGTTTACTTAAACCGTTTTTATATTCTTGTGGAATTATTTCTTTTAATAAACTATCAACTTGTTTATTATTATTCGTGTATTCTTTTAAATTAACAAATTGTGGCAAACCAGGAATATCAGCAAAGACAATATTAGGAACTGTTTCTAATTTCTCTAACATCTCTGGTGTCATTGAACTTTTATCAATATGAACAACTAAGGGTTTTGATTCTAAACCACCAGCAGTTTGTTCTTCATTGGAATTTAAAGTTACAAAGTATTCAGTTGCAGTGACCTGATTTAAGATTAAACTTAAAATTGTAAATTTTGTGACTTGCTTAAACATATTGATGAAATTATTAAAATAAATGTTTTATATTAAACTTGTAATGACTCGTTTAAAGAAATTAACTTTTGATTGCTAGTTTTATAAAGAAACTTTTGAAAATAAAAAGTTCTTGTTAAATACAAATAAACAGAATAACAGTAAAAGATGGATGCATTTCTTACTTTTATATAAAATCTGGCATCTTTTGGTTTTCAAATAAACTAAATATTTGACACAAACTAATCGATTAATCTATGAAAACACAAAGTAGTTAAATTACAAATTGAAGCTATTGCAATTATACTTTTGTGGTTCTTTGAATACAAAATTAAAAATAAATACATTGTGTTTCACAATTGTATGTGTTAATGTTATTTACATGATATGTATTATATGATAATATATATAAGTGTCTCTCGTAAGAACAGCAGAGATTTCCAAATAAATAGAGCGAAAGTAAATATTCATCTTCTGTTTTAAAATATTTGCTTGAATTGTTTCACAATACTAGCTTTGATCATACTTTGGGATGCTTTCCATTCACTGCATACAGTTGACCAATTAACTTTTCCAAATATTTGTTTCATTTGTAAATTATCACCTTCTTTTTCCTTCAATAATTTTAATAAGTTTAAAGTGTTTGCATCAATTTTTTCAATTGATGAAACTGGTAACTCATCTACATAATTTTTAATAATGAGCAATTCATTTTCCTCTTTAGCTACTAAATCTTCTCTACCGTTTTTCAAAAATTCAGTTATTGAATCTCTTCTTTGATTGATTAACTTTGAATATAAATCGTGCAATGAAAATTCATCAAGATCTTTATCCTTTGAGTCAATTTCCTTGTTTTTAATTGAACTTAAAAGACTTCGTATGGTTGTCTTTTTTAGATCATCTTTAGCTAGCATTGCTGACTTTAAATCTTTTTTTAATCCAGCGATTGAAGCATCATAAGCAGCATTACTCCTAAATCTAACTAGGATGTTAGCTTTTGGTAATAATTGAGCACTTCTCTTAAACATTTTGGAATTGGAAAGTCGCAGTAAAAATATGCTTTAGAATATAATAACCTGCTGGTATATATGCTAAACCGTTGTATTGTAGTTTCTGTCTAATTAACATTAGAACTTTAGCCTATTTATATTCAATATTCAAGTGCAATTTTAGACCAACTAGCCTTAAATTTTCAGTTTCTCGCTGTAACTGGAATACTGAAAAATATGACCCAATCTCATAGTAGTTGATGGGAAGGCAATGTGCATTGTATTTAATTTAATAATTCAAATCGATGTATATTAAATATATTAAATATATTGATATATAATGATCTAATTTTTTTCTATTACTTTACATGAAAAGACAATTTTTTCTGTATGGATATTTATATTTCTTTTCTATTTTATTTATCAACTTCACTTTCTCTCTCTAAGAAATCAGTCCATTTTGAAATAAATGCTTGGGTTCTGGAATTTTTCTTTGGAGGAGGCACACCACCCATTGTCATATTATGAATTAAACCAGCTTGTTGTTTTTTGTCATCATCCCAAGATAAACAACTAGATATTAATTCTAATACTTCAAATTTTCTTGTATCAGCTCTAGGTAGAGTTACAAAAGAAATTATTAAATTTGATATTAATTCTTTATCAACGCTATCTGAATCACTAGATTTTTTAATCATAGCTAATGCTTTTGTTAAATGTTCATTAACTACGACATTTTCATGTCGTAATTTACCAATTAATGATACTTGATCTTTAAATTGTGCTTCAATCTCTGTCATTGTTTCAATTTTTGCTTCCATTTTTGAAATTTCTGTTTGTAATTCTGAATTGACTTTTTGAGATTCTTTTTGTTTTTCCTCTCTACTATCTAATTGAGCTCTTAAAGAATCGATCTCTGAGTTTTTAGATTTTAATATATCTCTATCTGAGTCTTCCAATTTCGTCATTTCATTTTCTAAATGAGAAATATTTTTCTCTAATTTTTTCTTTTCTGACTGAATAGTTTCTAATGAATTCATTAAATCATCCCTTTCTGCTTTTAATTCTTTGATGTCTCCTTTATTATTTTCTAAAATAACATTTAATTCTTGTTGTTGAGAATTTAAATTTTCATTTTGTCTTTTTAGCATATCTAACTCATATGAACGTGAGCTTGAAGAAGTAGATAGTTGAGATTTAAGATTTTTTAATTCATCTTGATATTCTTCAACTTCATTTTCCAAATTTGAATATTCTTGGTTCAAAGAGACGACAGTTGATTCTAATTCCTTCTTTTCTTGTGTAATTGAGTTGACTTTAGATTTAAGTTTTAAATTTTGAGATTCATATTCTGCTAACTGTTCACGTGAAGCTTCTAAACCTTTTTGTGATTCTTTCATTGTGCTGAACAATGTTTTCATTGAAGAGATTCTGCTCAGCAAAGATTTGTATTGTTTTTCAAAGTCATCTCTTTCCTTCTTCACTTGGTTTAATTCAGATAACAGATCATCAGCAGGTTTCTCTTCAGCTTCTTCTTCTTCTTCATTATTAGCATCCACTTCAATACCAATATCATTTGAGTCTTCATTATTTATTTGCTCTCCATTATTTTCATTAGTATTTTTTCCATCTTCTTCACCTTGTTCACCTTGTTCCTCAACATTTTCTACCGCAACTGTTGTTTCTGTTTCACCATCACTACCAGCTGTATTTTCATCTGCTATTATTTCTGAAGACTCAGTTTCGCTATCTTGTTCAATTTTTGTTTCTTCAAGTGATATATTAGATTCTACTTCAGTTACTCCAGCCACTTCATTTTTAGTACTTTTGTCTTCTGTATTGCTACTGTTATTGTTGTTCTTCTTATTGTTTTTCTTCTTATTCTTGGCCATTGTGTTTACTGAATATTCTTGTTATTCTTAATTAATGAAGAGCGTTCTAATTTCCTGTACTTGAATGGTATTGAATACTTATACAATACTAAATGCAACTATTAATTTATCAAATCTGCTTCATCGCAATGTGTTATTTGTTCACTTAATAATTTTTCAATCAATATCGTTATGCGCAATGAAAAAAAAAATTAACGATGATTTAAAGTTAAAGAAACACCAAGTTTGCTATTTATTTAGAGTGAAAATTGATATTAATTAGTTAGAATTGAGAATTTTGAACAACCAAACAGAATAATTGGCTAGAGAATAGATTAGTGTTGTTGAAATGGTTAGCATTACTGATTTTTTTGGCAAAACTAATAAGTCTGCCTCTGAGAAAAGAACCATTGGTAAAGTTAAAAACACGAAAAAAAATGAACCTGAAGTCATTGATTTAGGTGATGATGATGATTTTGATTTAGAGGATATTCAACCAAGAAAAAAATTCAAACATATTGAAGTTAAAGCTGAAGATACGATAAAGAGTGAAGCCGGTGTAGTAGCAACAGCTACCTCATCATCACCCGCTAAAAAGAGCCCTGTTAAGAAAGCACCAATTAAAAATGAATTGCATGGAACTTCGAATTCTGGTATAACTGCACAAGATGTTTTAAATTCCATCCCATCTTTAGATTTATCAGCAGTCACTGTCAAAGAAAATGTCAAGTTTGATTTTAGAGCTGGTGGTGGAGAAAACAATAATGATAGTGGATTAGATGGAATTGGTTCTGATATACCAGAAGGTAAACCAAACTGTTTATTAGGTTTGACAATTGTTTTTACTGGTATTTTACCAACATTAAATCGTGGTGCCTCTGAAACTTTGGCAAAGAGATACGGGGCAAGAGTTACAAAATCTATTTCAAGTAAGACATCAGTAGTTGTTTTAGGAGAAGAAGCAGGTCCTAAAAAAGTTGAAAAAATTAGACAATTAGGAATTAAAGCAATTGATGAAGATGGTTTTAAACAACTTATTTCTGGTATGCCTGCTGAAGGTGGTGATGGGGATGCTGCAGAAAAAGCAAGACTGAAAATTGAGGAACAAGAAGCTCAAGTCATGAGAGAAGCAAGTGAAATGGCAAAACAAGATGAATTGAAGGCAATGAAAATCAAAGATGCAAAAATTACAGGTGCCACTTTAAAAAAGTCAGATTTAATTAGTGATGATGATATTTTATGGACTACTAAATATGCACCAAGTAATTTATCTCAAATATGTGGTAATAAAGGTAGCATTAACAAATTAAAAAATTGGTTATCAAATTGGGAAACTGCAAAAAACGCAGGTTTTAAAAATGCCGGTAGAGATGGTACTGGTATTTATAGAGCAGCTATGCTTTATGGTCCACCAGGTATCGGTAAAACTACAGCAGCACATTTATTAGCGAAGGAATTAGGATATGATGTTTTGGAACAAAATGCATCTGATGTTCGTTCAAAATCATTGCTAAATGCCGGTGTTAAAAATGCATTAGGTAATATGTCTGTCGTAGGTTATTTTAAACATAAAGACGATATAGAAGACGTAAATGGTAAAAAATTTGTAATTATAATGGATGAAGTTGATGGTATGAGTGGTGGTGATAGAGGAGGTGTTGGTCAATTAGCACAATTTTGCCGTAAAACAACCACACCGATGATTTTAATTTGTAATGAGCGTATTCAACCTAAAATGAGACCTTTTGATAGAGTCTGTTTAGATATTCAATTTAGAAGACCAGACGGTAATAGTATAAAAGCCAGATTAATGACAATTGCAGTTAGAGAGAAATTCAAATTAGATCCAAATGTAATTGACAAACTTGTACAGACTACAAAAGGTGATATTAGACAAATTGTTAATTTACTATCTACTATATCAAAGACTACAAAGACTATAAACCATGAAAATATTACCGAAATTTCTAAAGCATGGGAAAAAAATATTGCATTAAAACCATTTGATATAACACACCAATTGTTAAATGGACAAATTTATACGGATTTGGGAGCAGGTACATTTACCTTAAATGATAAAATGGCCTTATACTTTGATGATTTTGATTTTACACCTTTAATGATACAAGAAAATTATTTAAGTACGAGGCCATCTAATTTAAAATCAAATCAAACACATTTGCAAGCAGTTGCAGAAGCTGCTGATAGTATTTCTTATGGTAATTTGGTAGAATCCAAAATTCGTTCAAGTGAGCAACTTTGGAGTTTATTACCACTACATGCTGTTTTATCATCAGTGCTTCCAGCTTCCAAAGTTGCTGGTCAATTCTCTGGTAGGGTTAATTTTACATCATGGTTAGGCCAGAATTCTAAATCAGGAAAGTATTTTAGATTATTACAAGAATTACAATATCATATGAGATTAAGCACGTCAACAGATAAAGTTGGTTTAAGATTAGAATACTTACCAACATTAAAACGTAGATTATTGAATCCATTATTGAAAGATGGCATTGATTCAATTCCTGAAATTATTAAAACTATGGATGAATATTATTTAACAAAAGAAGATTGGGATATTGTTATGGAATTTATGGTAGGACCAGATTTAACCGATGCAGTACTAAAGAAGATTCCAACAGCAGTTAAAAGTGCATTTACAAGAAAATATAATTCTACAACCCATCCGGTTGCAATTTATAGAACAGGTGTCAGTAATGGTATAGGTGGCACAGCAGTATCAAAACCTGATTTTGAAGATGTTGTTGATGCTGATGATAACGTTCCAGCAGCAGATGATGATGAAGAGAATAATAATGATAATGATTTGAAAAAAGATAAACTGATAAAACAAAAAGTCAAACCCAGTGCAAAGAAAAGACCAGCTTCTAAGTCAAGGACAGCCACTAAGAAAAGAAAGACTGAAGATTGATATTTTTAAATAGATAGATACACATATACCAATTTATATAAATCGAAAAGTATAATCATAATCATATTTTATTTACTTGACAGCTCCCCACGCTCTAGCAAGAATTGTCACAACACAACGGTTTTTGATACAGTTTTTTGGAAGCAATTCATAATATTGCAATGTAAGTGTATCCTCAGCCCAGTATTTTGACTATTATCTTACTATTACCATTATCGTTACCAGTTCTTAATAGTTCAGTCTGTTTAACTATTAACAGTGCCCTTTGACCTGCTATTTCTTTCCGCAGCATGCCACGCAACAACCCTTAAAATTGAAAAAGCAGTAAGAAATGAAACATCATGGAATATATAACAAGGCTGATTAATAAATATAACTGTTATGGGTATTGCAATTGTAATGGTTACTTCTCTTGTATTTATAAACCACAGAGTACTATTCGAACAATATTCTGTTAAAGTACCAAGTATTATTGGATAGATATATTTCAATTTGTGTTTATATTTATACAATTGCATAAAAGATATTGTTAAGAGGAAAGCAAAAGCAAGATAACTGAAAGATAAAGTTAAAAGTTACACACACACACACATATATATATATATATATAATGCCACAGAAGACTCAGATTTTGATTACAGATATTCCAAAACAGAAATTTACAAGTGGTTGGCATACTCAGTTAGAGAAGGATTTGTTTGATGAGAAATTTCCTGAGCTAAAATGTAAATTAGAATACTACACACCATTAGCATTCTTAGAAAGAATTGTTATAATATTTGATGATGAGAAAACCACATCAGATGTTTTTGAATATTTGAAAACACGTCAAGATATTGCCACTGATGGTTCTATTAAATTATTTATTACAGAGACTTTGCTAAAACCAAGGTCTAAATCTTCAACTTTGTTTGATAATAGTGCATTAGATGATGAAAAATTTAATAAGCCAATTCTTTCAATTGATACTGATCCTTCACGTACTGGTATAAGAGAAGACTCATTAAGAATGGGTAGCCCTTCATTGTCTCCTGATAAAAATTGTTTGGAATCACCAACTTTATTGAGTTTTTCAGAAGAGAAAGATTCCAAATTACATTATTATAAAGAGCCATTGCCAAAGAGTAATAGTTTGACAGATTTTTCAAAGAACATTGCACATATTAATATTAAAAATCTAAATGATACTAGTTCGCCACCAAAAAGTCCATCAATTACAGTAAAAGAATTTTTCAATTAATCAACATAATTATTAACTGAATTGGTAGTTTCATTAAAGTTATATAAATATTTGCATTGATATATGTGAACATATATACGGTATATATTGAAAATTATGTTAATGTTGTAAATAAAAGTGTCAAAGTATGTAGTATGTACAGGATTGTATTTATTGTATAATAAATTAGTTCATTTATCATCTTATTTTGTGTCTTAATATTTTCCTTTTGTTTATTGAAAAATATTAATTAGTCTCATTGCTTGCATCAATTACAGTTGGGGATAATAGAGTGTCATTATCTAATTCTCCATTTTGTGAATCAGATTTTCCATCACTTACTGCACCATTGTTAGAATAATGAGCTTTGAAAAATGTGTAATGTAAAACGATATCATCAATGTTTCTCATTTGTGGATCAGTAGCAAAATCTGGATCTATAAAAAAAAATACTGGCATATCAACCTCTTCACCGTGAGTTAATTTTTGTTCCTCAAAACAAAAACATTGAATCTTATTAAAATATGGAGCAGCTTCACCAGGTGTGATACTATAAGTAGCCATGCCAATTATATCTTTATCACTATTATTTTTAGCTTTATAAAAAGCCAAAGCAGTTTCACCAGGTAAAACATAAACTTCACGTTGTTGAGGTTGAAATTTCCAAGGTAAAATTTGTGAAACTTCACTAGTAAATGATATTCTAATTCTTTTATCAGTATCAATAGGAATCATCTTATCATCAGTAAATTTACGTCTATCAGTAATTGGTATACCACCCCAACCTGTACGAGCGCAAAGAGCTCTATATAATGGTACAGCAGCATAAGCTAAACCTAAAAATGCAACAGCAATACTGGTAAAATAATATGCTACAGTTCTATTCTTAATTTTTCTCTCTTCAGTTCTCTTCATTTCACGTAATTTACTAATGTCTTCCCTACTTAATTTGGTAATATCAATTTGATTTTTTGTATTATTAGCCTCCATTGAATAGAATCTTCTCAATTTGAGATACTTTTCAGTATTTCTCAATTGGTTTTGCATCTGTTTAACATTTACGTGATGGGATCTGAATATCTTTTTAAAACAATTTTTACCAGTGAGTCTCACCACAGAGGGTAGTTGTCCCTTAGTAAATATCCCTCTGAAACCAAACATTTGCTGTGTTTTTTTATATAGATAGTTACACAGATGTTTTAAACAGCTCCTAATACACACTAATTGGATGTATTACTGACTGGTGTGACTATTAAACCTTCAATCTTCATAATATTTTCTTTTGCTCCCAATTATATTCTTTTTTTTTTAGTTTTAATCACTTAATATTTTCAGATTAATATGGTGCGTTTGAATATCAAATATTGAAAAAGTGAGCTTATTTAATGCTAAAACGTATGAATGAGAGTATAAAAGGAGGTATTTAAATCACTGAATTGATACCGGTATTGTCATCAATAGCTACTGTGGTAATAACTGTTTATTAGTGGAAAAATGGGTGGTGTTACAAAGAAAAAAAAAGCTTCTAGAACATGTATTTTTTGTAAGAGATCTCATTTAGTTTGCGATGGCACTCGTCCTTGTGAAAGGTGTAATAGAAGAGGTATTTCACATTTATGTACTGAAGAGAATAATACTTTGATATCCACAACTTCTACGAACGATACAACTAATTTTTCAAGAGATTTGTTATCATTGGTACCTAGAGATTCAATGGAAAGTACTAATATAGATCAGGTAGGGTCAACAACTTCATTTTCTATTCCTTCAACTAATTCGATTGGTGGACTTTCTGATTTCAATGGTGAAAATGATTCACAAAATGCCTTGACTAAAATGTTTCCTTTCTTTACTGGTGAGCCAAGTTTTGCCTCTCAAAATGCTGGATCGGAATTTAGTTCATTAAATGACTTCTTAAATATGTTAGAAGATCCAATTTCATTAAATGGAATTGATTCTAATTTTAATAATTCTGTCAATGTCAACGAACAACCTCAGCAACATCAGCAACAAAATTTGAATGGAAATATGTCCAATAGTATTGCTAGTGATGTACAACTATCGAAAAATGGTATTTTACAAAATGCTATTGAGATTCTTAATCAAGATGTGGTAACTGAAAAAGCCCAAATAGCTGTTAATAATAGTGATAGTAATAGTAATAATAACAATAGTGTAAATGCTCGTAATGATAATGAAAACAGTACAACACCAAAAGAGCACTTTTTCTTAACTGCTGCTGATCCTGCTAGTGAAATGTCGCCAGAAGAAAAATTAAAGCTGGTTATTAATGCAAAACTAAAAGCAGGACTATTACAACCTTATAATTATGCACAAGGTTTTACCAGACTACAAACATATATGGATCAATATATGAATCAAGGATCAAAAGAAAGAATTTTAAAGCCATTATCTGCAATTAGACCTGCTTTTAGAGCAATTGCAAAATCGTTAAAAGATGTTGATTTAGTATTAGTTGAAGAAAGTTTTGAAAGAATGTTACTATCTTATGATAGGGTTTTCACATCAATGAGTATACCAGCATGTTTATGGAGAAGAACAGGAGAAATATATAGAGCTAATAAAGAATTTGCATCTTTAGTTGATTGTACAGTTGATGATTTGAGAGACGGTAACTTGGCAATATATGAACTGATGACAGAAGAAAGTGCAGTTAATTTTTGGGAAAAATATGGATCAATTGCATTTGATAAAGGTCAAAAAGCAGTATTAACAAGTTGCAATTTAAGAACAAAAGATGGTATAAAGAAAAGACCATGTTGTTTCAGTTTCACTATTAGAAGGGATAGATATAATATACCTATTTGCATTGTTGGTAATTTTATACCGATTTCATAATATAAATACTTAAAATTCCAAAATCTATAAAAAATTTCAATAAATAATATTCAAGAAGACAAATGTTTAAAATTACGTATACATACATGGCGGCAAGATTCAATTTACTAACGTCATCTCATTCAAAAATACTCAAGAAGAATAAATCTGATTTGAAATGAGAAAAAAATGTCTGTTCTACCAGCCCATGCATTACTCTATTATCTTGAACAAACACAGTAAACTGTATCTAAATAAGACAAAACATAATACAAGAGGGCATTAAGATGAACAATGATGATCTCTCCGATGGACTTGACGCTTAAACCAACTCAAAGATTGATTTAAACAACACGGTTTTAGAGTCCTGGATTATTAATCCGCACGATTAATTATATTTTATTGGAGATCTTGAAATGAAACTTAAATCAAAGTAAAATAACAAATAAAACAATAAAATATAAGTGGAAAGAACAGGAAAAATTTTTCATTTCTTTAAAAAATCATCGCCTTTATATACTTTTCCAAAATTTCTACAATTTTGTATTTTCGCTGTGAAAAATTGAATATAAATTTACAAAGGGTTCTCATGGAATGAAATAGAGAAAGTATGATAGGAATTGTATTTAAAGGTGCTGTCAATGGAGTATATGTACATAAGGAAGAGAAGGAAGAGTGTAAGAGAACGATTTGGTTAAAGATAGTGTAATTGGATTAGGTTTTGTAGGCTTGGATAAAAAAAAATGTCAGAAGAACCGCTATTATTAACGACAAATGGCGCAGATACACAGAAATTTGTTGTAATTAGATTCTCAGATGTCAGAATTCATGATTTGGAATTAAACATTAGTAATGTGCCTGTAGGAACTATAAATACAAAGTGGCTCCGTCGGATGTGTAGATGTTCAAGGAAAGATTTTACAGAATGTCGGAGGTTGAAATTTATACGTAATGGTGTAATATTGAATTCGAATTCAAATATTGGTAACGATTTGAATAGATTTTTCAATGAACAAGATAATGATAAATTCTATATTCATTGTATGGTTGGTACAGATGTATTAACTGAATTAGAGATTGCAAATGAAGATAATTTAGATAATGAACAACCTTCAAGTGATTCAACTACTACTCAAGCTATAGGTTTTGATAGATTAAGGGCTGTTGGATTTTCTGATGAAGAGATTGAACTGTTTAGAGAACAATTTAGAAGAACATACGGTGATTTACGACAAGGTGGTAATAATGATGATGAAGAATATGACGAAAATGGGTATTTGGCAACAAACAGTAGTTCAACTAGTAATAATGATATAAGGCAGCTAGAGGAGCAATGGATGGAAACAGGCGTTAATACGAATACGAATAATGATAATATCGAAACTACCGATGCTGCAGGAAATGATATATTCAATTCTGTTCCGATAGCTAATTTTAAGCATAATAAAGATTTGTTGATTGGTATTTGTGTTGGTTTTTGCCTTGGTGTATTCGGGTTTTTGTTAATGAAGGTCGATGGTTTATTTAATAAAAGACAAAAAATGTCATTAATTGCAGGTATATTAATTAATGTAACATTTAGTATTGGTCGTGGTTTCTAGGTATGCATATATAATTTTTAAATAAGTCAAATATATAACAAAATAAATGGTAATATTTTTTTGTTCTTTTGAAGTTTTCGTTTTTTTATCTATTATTAATTATACAGAAAACGTATTTTGCATGATGACTATATATATATGTATGTGTGTATTAATGATAGAATACCATTAACACATAGTAATGATAATTAATATACATGTAGTTATTCAATTAGTGACGTTATTGATGTTTTTATTGCTATCATTTTATAGTGTTGTTGTTTTATTTTTGAATTATATGAAATTAATTTTGGTTAATAGTTTAACGACGAATTAATAAGTATGCATTTTCTTGTTTCAAGTTGTTTAAATTTCTGTAATTACCTTCTAATCTCATTAATAAACCACCGAATGAATAGTAAACGGTAATAATATCTTTTGAAACTTCTTCAAATTTGTAAGCTGTACCATACATAACGTAATCGAAATCATCAGCTAGCGATCTTTCATTTGGTTGAGGTGGTCTCCAACTCTTGTTGGCGTTAGCTTCATTAGTTGAGCTATCTAATGATAAAGAAGATGCTAAAGCAATAGTCAATTGATCTTGTAAAGCAACTGGGAATAAATCTGTGTTAATATCTAAAGTCAATTTACATTGTTCTTGTGTTGTCGAAGTGGCTTCAATACGTGAAACTTTGTTATAACGACCTGGATCAACATCAGAAACACTGAATATATCATCAAATAAAGTACTAGACATTGTATATAATTATTGTACCGTGAATGGTTGGGTATTTGATAAATCAATTGCTATGAAATAATAAGATTTCAGTCAACAAATAGCTCGATGACCTTTTATATTATAAATTCATTATTCTATATGCATTTTTTCTCAATTACAATAATAAATTTTTCATTTTTAATAAATTTTTCAGTAAGAAAAAAAAATTTAATAAAAGATAAATCATAATTGACGAAATTGGTGAATTAATGGTTAAACACAGTACAATATTGTTAAATTAAACCTATTATTAATATTATTATTAGTGTTATTAGTATGTAATTTTTTTGATTATTTAAAATGATATGTAAAATGTGAGCAAAATAAATAAATTGCTTTTATTTATATTATTCTTTTTTAAAAAATGAAGTCGAAGAAAGTTCAGTAATGCAGTAAAGTTAGAGATATAAATTGAAAAACTTTGTGGGTTTTTTTAAAAGATATTAATCTTTTTAATGATACAATTTTAATAAAACCACCATATAATTTGTCTTTTTCTTGAACTTTAATTTTATGATGATCTAAATAGTAAAATTTGTGAAAATGTAAAGTATTTTCTTTATGAAAGTATTGTTGCTTTTCTCTTTGATTGATAATCTTTAATTGCTGCTTTAATAGCATCTTCAGCTAACATTGAACAATGAAGTTTTATTGGTGGTAAACTTAATTCTTTTGCAATTTCAGTATTTTTAATTTTAGCGGCATCTTCCAAAGTTTTACCTCT
Source organism: Vanderwaltozyma verrucispora (assembly GCA_030565105.1). NCBI lineage: Eukaryota > Fungi > Ascomycota > Saccharomycetes > Saccharomycetales > Saccharomycetaceae > Vanderwaltozyma > Vanderwaltozyma verrucispora. The sequence goes on from JAJMAX010000021.1 coordinate 35,372, forward strand.
TACTAATTCAGTAACGTAAGATGATGATGCTATAGCTGAACCACATCCAAACGTTTTGAATTTAACATCTTCAATAATACCAGTTGTATCATCTACTTTAATTTGTAATTTCATTACATCACCACAGGCAGGGGCACCGACTAAACCAGTGCCTACATTTGATTTATTTTTATCTAACGAACCAACATTTCTTGGATTTGTATAATGTTCAATAACATTTGGGTGATAAAGTCTTTTTGATATATTAAAAATATTATTCTTTATTATTGGATTAACTGTAAGATTTTTCCACATTGTGTTTTGTATAATTGATATAATGATGTATCTGTTGAATATATTATGCGTACCAATATATTTGTTTAATTGAATATATGTATTGATGAATAGATGAGTATTAACGTCTATTGATACAGATATATTTATATATATATATGTTTGTGTATTTAATTGTAATGAAGAATTCTGTTATATTATATAAAAATGTTCCTGTTCAAGAATACAATACACTATATAACTTCGTAGTACCATCGATAAACATCACTATTAATTAAAATGACTAAGATGGATTTGATAATTTACAACACCCATTTGCGAAATAACATTTCAAAATTCCCGCTATAAAGATACAATTTCATACTTTAAAAGAAATTAAAAAGAAAAAAACATTGAAAAAATTGAAAAAAAATTAGCAGAATGTATATCACCACATGTAACTGAAGATCTCAGATCTCGATATCTCTCGAGAACAATTCTCAAATTTTCTTTCCATGCACCAAATCGGACATGCTAATTACTATTTCAGGGTGTCCTTCGAAACGGAATTGAAAATATTTTTACTCAAACGCGAAGTTTATATCCGAAAGCATATCGTGATTTCACATGATTTTATTTCTGGATGGGGGCGGTTGTGATTTGAAAAGGGTTTTAGGCTTGGAAATGTGGGAGTGGATTTTAAAAAAAATTAACTAACAAAGGTGGAGGTTTTATAAAAAAACTCTCAACCATCCCTAGCGGTAAAATAGGTTTTCCAAGAAATTTGAGAACTCGCTATATATATATTTATGGTGCAATTTCTGGAGGTAAAAAAATTTCGACAACTGCAGGATTCGAACCTGCGCGGGCAAAGCCCAAAAGATTTCTAATCTTTCGCCTTAACCACTCGGCCAAGTTGCCTAATAATATTGTAAGTTGATTTAACGTTACAGGGGAGGACCGTAACATTAATGGGCTTTGAGACCGAGTGTATAGGATACTGATTAATGATGGGTGCTATATAACTATTATTAATAGCAGAAGGGAAGCACAAGTTTGGATCTCAATATTGTTTACATGCGATTAATCAAATTCAATCTTACTTAGCTTGATGTTCTATATACTTATTTATGCAAACATGCATTATATATTTCGAATTTCCAAAATATTCTATTAGAGGTTTTATGCATAGATTCTAACATAACTGGAAAGGTTGTCGTCTGTAACGCAAACATCAATGGTTTGTTTTGGATTTGATGATTTTTTTTTAATTAGGAAATAGTCGTCAGAAATAAACCATTAATAATAGTTGGAAGTTGAAACTAAGTTGCAATTAAGAAGTTAAGTACCACTACATAATAATAGTTAACAGACTATAAATAACGCAAACTGAATATTACAAGAAAAAACAAGTAAAATAAAAGTATAAATATGGGATGTAATTATATTTCAAGATTCAAAAAAATTTATTAACTAAAAAATAAAAAGAAAAATCAGAGTCGCTTAATATATAATATAGATCCAGTTAGCCTGAGATATTTTGTATAATTCCAATGGATATTTTGTACAATTTATTCAAGCACTTATACCACTGATTTTAATATAAGTTACTACTAGCACTTATATTTACCACTGTTTACAGCTTTATCAATAGTGGAGACCGAATACTACAACAAAAAAATTATTTTATTAAGTTTATACTATTAATTGGATTAACTTAGTATAGTTCAAGTACTTCACGTAGTAACTCATAATCATGGACCTAGTAAATACTAGCTCTAATTTATTAATACTTGGTCTAATCTATAAAATCGACGTCATTATTTCAATATATTTAATACAACAATATATCTACTTGAATTATCTAAATTAGTACGTTCAACATGCTTCTTGAAGTATAAATATGGTCTTTATTTATGCTTTTCATTTTCGAATTATTTACTCATCTTTTTTGGATATCTGTTAGATTACTGGCCCTCATCAGGTTATCGATCTGTTTGAACTCATATAATATAACTTTACTTGATATAAGTACAAACCTGTTGGAGTATAGTATTGAATTGATCTAATCCTTTTATCTCAAGTTTAAATTATTACTTTACAAACTATTAATCAATATTGCAGATAATATGGAGACGTTCCTTCTATTCGATGTAGCTTTAAGAAATTGTTATATTATAAGTAAAATGGTTACTGAGACCCCATGTGGGACTATATTGTGTTCTAGTAAAAAAAAAATGTAAAAAAATAAATCAGTTAACAATCATTTCGTTTCAAGATAAATGTGTTTTTTAATCGACAAATTACGTAAAGTAGTCACCGTTTAAGTTGTCAAAGATAGAAGGTTTCGAATTGATATGTTTACTAACTTCTTTTAAAAGTGAATAAATTCCATATATAATAGAGCAAAATTTTAGTTTCAAAATAACCAATTCACTTCATCAATTCATTTATTCTTGAATATTCTTCTATTTTTTGTTCACCCCATTTAGCAATTGGATAGTTGATTATAATTATAGTCTCTGTAACATTATTCAATTGTTTCCATTATTATATAGCATGTAAGAACACTGTCTACAATTAACAATCATTGCTGACACTGCTCAGCAAGAATCATATTATGTAACGTAACCTCAAAGAAAGGATGTACGTACAATGTGATAATAAATACTCCCTTTGGAAAAAGGTGTCATGGTGAAAATTGTGTCAAATGAAAAAAAAAAAATAGATGAATTTATTTGTTTCAATGTATGATAATCAATCCTAAAGATAATTATATTTTATATATTTGTGTTCCATTCGATGAAAAGAAGATTAACTAATTAGTTTATATTTTTAAGTTAAAAAGTGAAAATATTTTGATATAATAATTATAATAACGATATTAAATTAAACTTTAAATAAATAATAAATATATATATATATTTCTTTTAATATAATAATTAATCAAAAAAATACTAAAAAAAAAATTCTTAGTTCGTACTTGATGCAATAGAATATGGGTTTTAATACATTATAAAATAAATAAATAAAATGTGGGGGGTTTTCTTTTCATTGTTTAGTTTAAAGAAAAAACACTCAATTCTTTGTTTAATCAGCTCTGGCAGATTCCTTGAAAGAAATAGCGGCTTCTTCATCCATGGCGGAAATGACAGTAACCATTAAATCTTTACCTTCATCGAAAGCGGCTTGCATAGAGTCACCTAATTCACCATCTGGAGCTTTGACATCATCTTTGGTATCACCATCCATGTTCATTAAAGATAAGAAACCATCATCAATATCTAATAATTGAAATTCGGTTCTCTTAACGAATGGACATTCCATGTTGTGAGTAGATGGGGATAAATCTTCCAATTTCTTACCAGTGAAGATATCGGTAGCAACTAAATGAACTTTAGCGTGACCGTGCTTACCGGTTTTAGAAGTAGACATATCGATAATCTTACATGGTCTGCCTTTGATGACAACGAAACCACTCTTTCTCAAAGCAGAACATTGCATTGGGTAGGTCAATGATGAACCAGCATCGGCGGTTTCGAAAGTTTGTTGTTCTTCGTCAGACATTATTAGTATATATGTAAATTAGAAAATTGGAAGGTGGATGATTTTTTTTATCTTCTAATGATAAGAACTATTTATTATTAAACAAAATAGATATATGAAAATAAATTAATAAGATTGAAAAAGAAATAATTATTTTTGATATCAAAAATATCATTAACTTATATACATTTTTTTTTTTTTAAAACTTTTACTCAATCGTCCAATGCATTATCAGAAACGTTGAACTGAACATTGGAAGAAAGAAAGAGAAAATTTTCTCTTTCTTTCTTCAATCCTGTATTGTATCATCATCCATCACATTATAATAACGATAGCACTCAAAAATGAAAGCATCTATGTTCTTTTTTATTACCACTCTTCCATGAGTAAATGCATGAAAATAACTAAAAAAAACGATAAAAGGTATTAATTTTATCAACAAATGTTGAAAAACAACAGTACAAAAATTGATGATAGCAAATTATCATCGTCTGTCTGTCGAATATTACTTCCCTTCTTTTTTTCCAGTTATTATTTTCTGTTTTTCTTTATTCCCTTTTCCAAGAAGAATCCTTCTAGAGATTGAAAATTATTTAAATTTTTTCCCACAAATAACTTTTTAGTTGGCGTGAAACACACAAAAAAGGTTAAACCGACAAACCAAAGTTAAGTAAGTTCTTTGTGAAAAACCGAAAACCTGTTATGAAGAGTACAGTAGAGTAGAGTAGAGTAGAGTAGAGAGTCTGTTGGAAAACGTCCACGGAGAGAAATATGCCTTCACTAACCTCATTACGGCTCAATGAATGTTCTGCATAAACCTACCCTACCTGTCTTGGTAGTTTTGCTCACCCGTTGTTGTCAGTGGCTTGATATATTCTCACCACTCCCCACTTCGGTGGTACGCCTCCCCCCCCCCCCCGTTTTCTCTCCTAATTGCCTAATGTAACATGTATTATCCCCTACGGTTTGGCGTACTGGACTGAGAAACAGCAAGAAGTATGCTCACAATCCCATGCACATGCTTACCTTTCCTGTTTACTGCTGTAATTGCTGAGTCTTTAAAGAATAGCACGCGGTGTACGTGTGTAGTATTATCGGGTGGCAACTTCATCTTTTTGTTGTCCACCGATAGAAAGTTTCACCTGTCTCTGCACATGTTTCTTAATGGGACCCGACCCATATTGATTTTCGCTGGCGAGAGGGTGACACAACACTGGATAGCAAACAATCTTGTTTTCCCTATTGAGTCGGTTGTGTTAAATTTGCTTAGTCGTGCAGGCTTGATCGTTTTCGCCCCGTATAACGAACTGCTATTGCTGCAGTTGCTTCTCGGTGTCTGTTTGGGTTCAACGCTGCGGACCGGGTAAGTTGCAGACAATATTGTATTATTCTCATTCTGTCATTAATAATTGATTTGATTTAATTAGGTTTTATTTGGTTTTTTTACAGTTTGAACTGATTGTATTGTCACTTAGACTGTCAATTCGTATTTGGTATTGGTTAGTTATTGATATTAATTAGGTTTTACTATATTATAATGCTGTATGTCTCGTAATATTAAAGAGTGTTATTTATATAGTGACAGATTAAAAGAAGCAACTAACATTGGTATGTATGGTTCTTTTATGCATACTTACTGAAACTCACATAATAAAAATAGTTCATACTACTTTTTTTATCTTGTGATTAAATGAACCCTGAGATTACGAAAAATTTAAAGTATTGATTGCTTGCCATTGTAAATAAGAATTGTTGTATGTTTCCTATTTCTTTGTTTCTTCTTCTTCATCTTCCTCTTCTTCTTCTTGTTTTTTTTTTCCTTCTCCCCTTACTCATTCTTTCTTTACAAAGAAAAGCATCTTCCTTCTTTTTAATCTTATGTGATTCGTTCGATTTCTATTATTATATATTATATATTATGTATTATTACTATACAGTTTATAATTCATTGAAGTTTTTAATTACTTCATACTTTGATTCTGCATCTGAAACAATTGCATTTCCAGGTCTAATAACTAATTTTGTAGCTAATCCTGCTTCTTTTGCTGCATCTAATTCTAATGGGTTATCACTTAAAAATAATATTTTATTATATTTAACTCCATTTCCATTTTCATTAATAGTTTTAATTATATTTTTATATGATTTTGATTCAGTTTTCATTCCTGATGTGTTAATATCAAAATAATTTAAAATATATTCCCTTAAATCAATTGTTGAATTATTATTATCATTCTTAACAAATTGAAATAATAATTTTTGTGCTTTAACTGATCCACTAGAATAAATGAAAATCTCATTCTTCGGATCTTTAATAAAATTGATTGCATCGTTGTAAATTGGTGCTTTTATTGATCCATCAAAATAACCTTCTTTCCAAATAAAACCTTGTAATTCTTTTAAAATTGAATCTTTGATATCATTAGAAACTAAATATTTAATATGTTTAATTATTTCATTTTTATCACTAATATTAAATTTCGAAATTATTTTAATGATATCTTCATTTTCACTATTAATAACATTCTCTAATTCATTTAAAAAGAATGGAAATAATTCATCTTTAACGAATGAAATTGGACAAATTGTGCCTTCAATATCCAATAGATAAGAATCAAAATCACTCATATTATTAATTAAACTATATCTAATTTTGTTGTGTTTTCTGTTTGATACTATTATATAGATATTACACTATTTTATTCTTTCTCATCGATTTCAATAATTTATATATATGTATATATCTTTTGCACGTTTCGATATTAACGATACAAGAATTTTATTCCAAGTGATTAAATTTAAAGCTATAAAAAAAAAATAGTATTATTGTCACGTGACATCGAATATATATACAGAGTACAAAGTACAAAGTACAAAGTACAAGACAACATGGTAGCCTCTTAATCAAACATCACACCAGTTTCTTCACACTCACTATGTGTTAAATTGGATAAACCGTTTTGACACATAGTGAGTTGCCGGAATTGAGAATGTGTGACACTGGGAGCCCATGCTAAATATATAAGAAAACAAGAGAGAGAGAGAGAGAGAGAGAGAGAGTTAACCGTTGAAGAGTGATTAGCAGATACAACTAACCTCGCTGCAGGCATTGCAAAACAAAACAAAACAAAACCGTAGACGAAGTAAAATGTGCTGTGCATAACCCGGCACAACGAACTAACTAACTAACTAATCTTTTCCCACTCACTGTGCACCTGACACATTCGGTTTTATCGACACTGCTGCTCGAACAAACGCCGTTAAGCACTCTCTACCATTCTCTACTTATATCTATATAAAAAAAAACTGGACAAAGCCCTATTCCAATTAACGCATACAGTCAACATTCACAACCAAGCATCAAAGAGAAATCAACCATACCCTGAGATCAACACCTACTCTGACATATTCTCATGCTTCTGTTAACTAACCAATGAGATCCATTTGCTCTCTTTTTCTTCGAGCCCCTAATAAACTCCACAAGAAGGGAAAATAGTATTGTATCGATCGCCAAACCAAAAACAAGGAGGACACTGCGGTTAATCTCAGAAATGGACAAACTTTGCCGCCATTTGGACCATTTGGACCATTTGGTTTCTTCCATGTTCCATCCAACTTTATATCGCCAAAACAGCTCTCTGCTATACCAGTTATTGCGCTATCCTCTGGTTTTTCTCTTGACAGTATCGCACGATAGACTCCAGTATCCCCGGTATCCCTCCTCCGTTGAGAGGGGTCGGGGAGCATACCATTTACAAGCTGGGAGCTAAGAGCAGATGAGCAGATATACTTGTCGATTAGTGTTGTGTGTGTCTTTGGCTGACACAACACTATGCCATACACAACACAGCTTCTTTGTGTAACGGGATGGAATTCAACTTCAACTGTCAAATAAGATACTGCTAAACTCTAATTTTGTAGATGGTCTCATAGTATACAGACAATTGTATTCAAATCAGCTCAATTTGAACCATACTGGGTGGTAGCTTCTATCTGTATTCTATTGACATGGAAGATAGATCTATATGGCTAGTTAGCTAGCTAGCTAGCTATCTTTTTATCGTTATTACAGGAGCTCTAACTTCTATCTTTTTTGTAAAAGATGTGGTTTCTCAAATTTTGTATATAAGTGATTCAACATTTTCATGAGGGAGGCTTTCAATAACTGATATCTTTTTTTGTTTTTCGATTACTTATTCTCTTGTTTTCAAAAATTTCAGAAGTAATTATAACACATAAAACGAAATATAATCGAGTTTTGTATACTTATTTATTTTCAAAAGAAATACAAATACAGATACAAAAATAATAATATACTATAAAAAAAATGGGTGAATTTCAACCAGGTTCAGAAAAGAAAGGTGCTACTTTATTCAAAACTAGATGTTTACAATGTCATACTGTTGAAAAAGGTGCTCCACATAAAGTTGGTCCGAATTTAAATGGTATTTTTGGTAGACATTCTGGTAAAGCTGAAGGTTACTCATACACAGATGCTAACATTAAGAAGAACGTCTTATGGAATGAAGATGCTATGTCTGAGTATTTAACTAATCCAAAAAAATATATTCCAGGTACAAAGATGGCATTCGGTGGTTTAAAGAAGGATAAGGATAGAAATGATTTGATTACTTATATGGCTAAAGCTTGTAAATAAATATAATTATAAAGTAATATCAAAATATCAAAATATCAAAATATCAAAATATCAAAATATTAAAGTATTGGTCATTATCATTAAAACTTTCATGTACATCAAACAAATTTACAATATAAAAATTTATATTATTTATTCATAACGTTAACGTATAAAACTATTTATTTAACTAATATTATACTATTCATGTCTCTTTTGTTAAGGAAGAATTCATTTCTTTATATTTACTTGATTCAATTAAATTAAATAAAAATAAAAATGGTTTTAATGTAATATGCAATGTTCATTATTTACAACTGTCTATTTTGTTTAGTCAAAACCACTAAATTATATATCCTAAAATAATACTTAAGGCAACCTTGATGATATTACTTGAGTTTAGTTTTATACCACTGTTACCGGAACTAGTAGTTGAGTGCAATCCTTGATTAAATCCAGTTTGGGTGGATGATGAAGATGTGCTTGAGTCTGTACTTTGGGCTGAATCGATGGATGTTGATGATTTGGTTGATGTAGAATTTGAACTTGAACTTGCAGTTGAATATGAGCTTGAGCTTGAACTTGAACTTGAACTAGATACACCAGCACTTGGATCTAAACCGGTACCTTCATCTGAACCTAACATTATTTCCGCATCAACGATAGCAATATCTTTTTGTAAAAATGAATCTGAGCTAGTATACTTGTACGCAGTAGTACCGTTTTGAGTTGTACCACTTGGAGGGTCATAACAAGTAACATTGATTTGATTCAAAATCATATAATAGTAACCTGTTTCAGTAATATCATCGGAATCCCAATCAATTAAACCACCAGCCCAAGCTCTAGTACCTTCTGCAGCGCTTGCAGCACCACCCGGCCAAATAGATAACTGAATTCTTGATGGTGTTTGTGGATAAAGATAAATACCAGAAGTAGCATTATAAGTGGCATTTTTATATAAAGTTCTACCAACAACACCATCAATTGACCAAGTAATATAATCTTCTTGCCAATCAATCTCATAGGTATGGAAATTATCAAATGTATCAGTTGTAGAAATGTTAGCACTATTTGTATAGTTTAAAGTTGCTTGCCAATAAAAGTTTGTTTGTGCTGTTTCTAAATCGGCACCAACGAATTCGTAATCGATTTCATCTTGAACTTGAGAATATAAAATATTAGCAGTAATAACACCAGCCAAATGAGATGTCTTTAATCTAGCACTAACTTTACCATACCACATATATCTAGTACTTGATAAGACTGAACCAGTAGTGTTCTTCGGCATAGCTAAGATTAAACTATCTTCATCATCATAATCCAAAATATAACCAGTATAACTCCAATCAGCAGAACTAACATTACCTAAATAAGTGTATCCATCTACAATTTTAGATGAATAACTACTGAATGTAGTTGAAGAATCTTTACAAACAGGTACAGGCATGCACGAATCTATATTGTAAGAAAATTTTGGATTACAACTACCTAGACAGTATTGACCAGTACCACATTCACCAGTAAGTGAGCAACATGGTAACGATTCTGGACAGGCGACAGTTTCATTACAATATGTAACAGCAGTAGTTAATTGAATAAGGCCAATTAAACTGAATAAATAATAAATTAGCTTCATCCTTCAACTTTTGAGTTTAGATATATCCGAAAAGCACTTTATCGAATTTCTAGGTTAATGTGTAATTTTTCTTAAAGATAAAATAAAATACCACTGATAATATAAAATGAGTAAATGGGTAAGTCAAAAAACAAAAATAAAAATATTAAAATGAAGGCTCTATATGTATGGCAAAAGTTTTCGAAACTATTGTTATGTAAAATATTTTTAATGGCTTTTATTCATTAAGCCGAACTGAATAAATCATAAATCTCGATACTGAATTACCTAAATAGGAAACATAATTATAACGAAAAAATATACAATATTACCCTTTAAGGTAATATAAATTTTTTATAACCGATTTGGGATATACGAGTAATTTCATATATCAATATGAATAATGAAGACGTATAGCTTTTTCTTCTATAACTTTAGAACTGGATTAATAAAGCCTCAGGTGTCATGTAGCAGCTGTGAATAATTTCTGGTTCTATTCAGCTAACAGATTAGCATGCATATGCTGAAATAACGTAACATCTAATGGATGATAAATTGGTTAATGAACTTCACAAGAATTTCCAGGCACTTAAAAAAAAGGTTTCAGTAACACTGAACATTCGGTATTATTGTAATGAAATAATTATTAATATAAAGTAATCATAATAATTATTAATATAAAGTAATCATAATAATTATTAATATAAAGTAATCATAATAATTATTAATATAAAGTAATCATAATAATTATTAATATAAAGTAATCATAATAATTATTATACTTATTTGATATATTTTTTTATATAGTTACGTATAAATTTTTTTTAATTATCAGGTGTTTCTTTCTTTGATAAAAATAAATGTAAAACCTAAATATCAGGTCGATTTAATTACCAAAACTATTTTATATTATTTATCGTGTCTACCATTTTCTCAGATGGTCAGCTTACTACCTTTTATAATCCATGAGTCTGTACTAGACAGATTTTTCCCTTCCTTTGGTTTCCTTAATCATATTTTTTAACCTATTAATGTCAACTTTACCTCCTTCCATATTAGAATCTATTTCCAGCTCTTCAATAGATTCGTCAGATTCCTGGAATTTAAATGATTCGTTGGCATATTTTTCCTTATTCTTATCTGACAACATATGAGTGAATGATTTCTGTTCTTCCCTTAAATTCCAATTCAAAGTTCTACTAATACTATCTATAAATTCTGTTGGTGAAGCTTCTACTGTTGGAAATGCATAAGGGCTAGCCGATATAGAAATATAATCACCTGGTTGTAATTCAACTCTACTCTTTCCATCAAAAGCAGCCCATGCAGTCCCTCTTGATTTCATTGAGACTTTGACCCTTAAGCATATACTATCTGGTAAAATAATAGGTCTGAAACTTAAAGTATGTGGACAAATTGGAGTTACTGCAATAGCGTTGACACTTGGGTATACTAAAGAACCGCCAGCACTCAAAGAATAAGCCGTTGAGCCAGTTGGTGTACTAATAATTAAACCATCTGCTTGTGCTACAGTCAAAAGCGAAGCTTCACTGTAAAGTTCCAAATTGGAAATAAAAGGACTTAAACCTCTATCAATAGTCATTTCATTTAAAACATGATGTTCTGAAATCATTTCAGAAACACATATCTTTTTACCAGTATCTGGATTAACGACAGGTTCTCTTCTGCGGTAAACTTTACATTCTAATCTCATTCTTAAATTTGTTTTAATTTTGTTGTTTAATATTAATGGTAAATCCCTCTTAAAATGTTCAAATTTATAATTTGTTAAAAAACCCAAAGAACCTAATGAAAATGACAATGTTGGTGGAACATGTTGTTGGAAAATTGATGATACAAATAATACGGTACCATCACCGCCCAGAGTAATTACTAGATCAAAGAAACCTACATTTCCTTCCAAGAAGCTTCTATTCCAATATTTAATTCTTTTTGCAGAACATTTACTATCGGAACAAATATCTTCAGCAGCAAAACTTTTCGATGATTTGATCGGCTCTTCTAGATATATAGTAATTGAAGGAAATTTTGTCAACAGCCATTCAACCAATTCTCTCATCAAATAGATTAGAGACATATCATCAGGCTTAATAACAATTAGTAAATTTTCAACTTCTAATTCCACTTTTGTATTAAAAATCTTCTTAGACATCATTCTCAATCCATACGCATGAGATGCATACTTAAAATGTGGCTTAATAGCTGCTTTCATTTTAGTTACATCGGGCATTGAGTTGCTTGATAATGTATCACCTTTTCTTTCCTTTGAATTAATTTCAATACAACCTTCGTATTCGTCATTACTTTTCTTATTAGTCTGCTTATCAGTTACTTTAAATCCATCGTTTTTAGCTTTTCGAATAACATTTCTTTTGAAATCATTAGTTTTTGAGACAGAATTTGATTCTTTTTCATTAGATTTATCATTTGTAAAATTATCAGTTGAATCAAATAATTTCCATTCAACTTTTAGCTTTGATGGTTCTTTTGTAGATACAGAATTTGGATTACCATCGTTGTCATCACCACCTGAATCAAATGCTCTCTTCATTTCGAAATATATGTATATTTATATTTGTGTTTATTGGCTGAAGAGTGTAATAATTATTAAATTAAAGATGTTCGAGATAAAGTAAGATATTTAATGAACCGAAACAGAAAGTATTTTTTTTCAATATTTCTTATATTCTCAAATTCAATTAGTAATACCGAATCAGACGGATAGTTCTAATTAATATTTGAACTTCAACTTCTAAATTAGTTTAAATATATTTAGATCCAATTACTGTAATCAAAGCTAAACGATGATTGCAAATAACTCACAATAAAACAATAAAACAACAAAACATCGACACTTGTATGTTCTTATTCAAATAGAAATTGCGGTGCTAATTACTAACCCCTTCCCTTCGCTTAGTTTCGAAGGTAAAATTTTAATGCTTTTCCAATTTTCCAGCTTTAATTGTGTTTGTGAACAAAGTCATGTGACTTAGGCAAACTACTGCCTATAGCGACCCAATGGAGGTAAGCAACGTATAAATACTATAGAAATACTAGATGAATAGTTACAGATATTGATATTGTTTAGTGACTAATTTATTTATTGATAGTAAATAGAGAATAATAAAAAAAAGAGGGAATTGTTAGTATTTAATTAGCATATTTTTTATTTTAAGAAGTTTCAGTGACTCTACATTTCCAGTTATTACCTTCCAATAATGGTAATGAAGCACCTAGACACCAACCAACTTCGTTGTCGGCAATCTTTTGAGTTGTTTTTAATTCTCTATCTAATGGGATATCATAACCAGTGTGTAATAAAACACTTTGATATGCCAGATCCATACACCATAAAGATTGTCTCTTTAATTTAGAGATAACATGTGGATTACCAGCAAAAGCATCGTTCCAGTAAATTGGACCTCTACAAACAGAATCAGTAATATCCATTAACTCTTGAAGTGTAAATGATGATGGCATACCTAATGGTTCAGTCGTATCATAAAAGTATGAAAAAATGTACATATCATTGGATTCCTTGAATGTATTTACTAATGATGGTTGATGAACACCATTAAATGAACATGGTTTTTTACTACATTTTGAATCTTTTTTTAAAGCTTTAGCTATAATTTTTTCACATAAACCTTTGTCTGTACCATAACTACCAGTGAAATCGACTCTAAAAGTTTCACCACTATCTAATGTAATTTTTTGATCAATAGCGTATAATTGTGGTGGAATACATGGATGAGATAATTCTGAATTTCTACCAGCAGATTCCATATTGATAGTACCTTTTTTTAGATAATATTTAATTAATTCAACACCGATCTTCTTTCTTGCTTCCATTAAACCATAACCTAAGTGAGAAAATTGATATAAAGTATAATCTTGACCACCAAATTTCAAATCATATTTATGTTGTCCTTTGGCTAATTTCTGTCTCCTTGGGAAAGTTGGTTCAAAAACAATTTGTGTTGAACCACCGCCTAAATCAAAAATAGCACTTGTTGGAATTTTTGAACCAGCACCAATGTTACCTAATAAATAATTAGTAGTAATCCAAGCGTAAACACCTTCTTCATCACCACCCATGATGGAAACACCATCACCTTCAACAACAGCAAAAGGATATTCAGAATGTAAGTAATCACGGACATTTTTTAAAATAACATTTGAAATTTCTTCACCAACTAATCTTAAACCGGCAGTTGCCTTGACAGCAACAGGAGTGCAACCTCTTACATTTATTGGAATAACTTCTAATGCTTCATCCAGTAGTGGTTTTAAAGAAGCAGCAGCTTGATCTGGGTTTTCAGCAAATGAAGATAAACCAGGGTTGACTTGTTTAAATGTTTCTTTAACTAGCTTAGGTGGTTTAGAACAAACATCAAATTGATAGATATGGACACGAGAACCAGTAGAACCAGCATCAATCATAACTACAAATTTGTTTTCAATACCACAAGAGGACGTAACTTGTGTGTTTTGAGTAGCTGCTGGGTCAGCTGCTGCCGCTGGGTCAACAAGGTTGGTGTTAGCATTAGCATTAGCAGCATTTTCAGTTTGTTCCTTAACAGCGTTAGAAACATCAGGACTAGCATTATTAGTGGCTGCATCATCAATAAAACCTGGTTCATTCTTAACTGGTAAAGCATTCATATCTGGAGCTGCGTCAGGTTGACCAGCATTTACTTCATTATTTAAAGAGGCATCATTTTGGAATTGAGAGGAACTAGGAGAACCAGCTTCATTGTCACCATATTCCATTCCACTTAGTTCAGAAGAATCAGAGCCAAAAGAATTACTTGATGATTTGATTAAAAAAAATAACATCAATACCGTAAAGGCACCAATGATGAAACGATAGTTTCTTATATGTGAAGTTCTCATCTTGAATTCACAATAGATATCCAAAAAAAATTCAAGCTTCTTTCGATTTTCACTTGTATTTATTGGTGTACTTACAAAGTTGAAAAGGAAATGAATACTATTAATGCTATAAATGTGAATAAATATAACTTAAAATATATATCTAAAGTAAACATTAAACAAAGAAACAATTAGTTACTAATTAGAGATGTGATTAAATCTTGACACGTCTTGAACTGAATATTTTTCAGTTTTTCTTTTTCTACAAAGCTTACTCAGAAAAAAACGCCCGCAAGAATTTCTTTTCAAAAGAAATTCTGAGAGTAAGCTACAGAGAGCAAAGAACTGAAATAGACAGAAACTAACAACGGCAAGAAGAGCATTGCAATCAATGGGTGGCTGGCGATTGAGAAATGTATATCAACAGCAAGGTACCATGACAATGAAAAACATATACTGTTTTTATATTTTTCAATGTAATTTCACCTGTATAGGAGGAATTCAAGGCAATGTATGTGTATGCATGATGTTCTTTTAGACAATTATGGGTATTGCAAAGTTGTATATGTATATACGTATGTTTGCATCTGTGCAATTCATTTATGATGATGATGAATTTGGTACTGGTACTTTAGGTGTCGTCTTTTTCTTATTTTTCTTTGAAAACCATTTGCTCTTAGATGATGTATTATTAGAGGTATTCAAATTATTATCTCCTGCCGACTTTGCTTCTCTCTCTTGTTCTTTTTTCGAATGTGAATTATTCCAAATATGGTTGAGAGAATAAGGTCCAGAAGTAATAGAATTTGAATGATGACGTCCAGTTGAGTTATTATCAATGCTATTTATATTAGATATATTCATATTGTCAAACATATTAATGTTATCCATTTGGCGTAAACTTTGTGGAGGCGATTGTTGAGCAGTCAAACCATAATATGAATTAGAGTTCATCATTGACAATGATTCCGTGAATTGGTTAATGTGATTTTCACTATGAGAATTGGACATCACAGTTTGATTTATAAAGGGACCATTGTGGTTATTCGTCGTATTAACAAGTGTTGGATTCAAATTGGATGAGGAAGACGAAATATTCTTCAAATATGAATTAAAAGGTAATGATGTTGATG
The DNA here is from genome assembly GCA_030565105.1 of Vanderwaltozyma verrucispora. Taxonomy (NCBI): domain Eukaryota; kingdom Fungi; phylum Ascomycota; class Saccharomycetes; order Saccharomycetales; family Saccharomycetaceae; genus Vanderwaltozyma; species Vanderwaltozyma verrucispora. Next base: position 51,453 of record JAJMAX010000021.1, read on the forward strand.
ATATTGGTGGTATAAAATCAGTATTATTTCCAACTGCTAATGATGTTTGTTGTAATAACGGTAAAACAGTTTCATTTTGGACCATATTAATTTGTGGTTGTGATTTTGGCACTTTGTAATTTTTACTTTTATTAACCCAATAGCTATCTAATTGGTCATTGGTAAAACCCTTGGAATAGTTACTAACTCGGTCTAGATTATCAGTATCTTCAAAAATCATATCTTTTAAACCACTAATAACATGATTCGTATTATTCTCGTAGTCAAACTGTTGGTCAGTCTCGGATACTTCGGTATCGTGTAGATCATTCTGTTGAACGTTAGAGTCACTATTCCAAGGTGTAGATTTATTCGTATTACCCATAGCATTTGTAGTAACAGTTGCAGTTGTTGGAATACTATGTGAATATTGATTTTTCATTTGACTTGATAATAGCGATTCTCTTGTAGCTTTATTTACATTAGAATAATGTTGATCATCATCGAAAGTGAACCTAGGACGGTTGTTAACAGATTGCTGTGGACTAGACGTATCATTTGTACTGGATTGATCTGTAAAACTTTTTATATCAACAAAGCTTCTTGACTGTAAAATAGGAGATTGTAAACTTGCTTGTTCATTCAAAGCTGCACTTGAATTAGAATTAGATATGGGTAATAAGTTGCTATTCACGTTATTATTGTTGTTACTATTTTGAAAGGTTGTGTATGGTTGTACAAGCATAGCTGATCTTAATTGTGAATTTTTTGAGCTTAATTGATTGAATATTTTTTCAAGTGAAGATATTCCTTTTAAATAAGATTTTTTTTCTCTATTCCAATTAGAATTTAGCTTCGAATCGATATTTAATTGATCCGTAATTAAATTGTAAAAAGTTGAAGATTCAGTTAATTTTGATAAAATTAAATGTCCAGCACTACTTAGTAAACCAGTATCTTCAGATATGGATTCATTAATTTTTGATAAAATTTCAGATGTATCATCTTTAACATCAATATTGGATTTATTTATATTTAGTTCTCTATTTGTCAATTCTTTTTCAGAGACTTCAGTTTTAAGCTTCAAAATTAGATCATTAATTTTTGTAATTTCTAATGCACCACTTTCTATTTTTTCATTAAAGGTCTGTTTCAATTCGTCTATTGAAAGTTTCTCTTTTGACCAACTTTCCATTTCTGTCTTCATTTTTAAGATCTTATTATTTGCATTTTCAATTTTTTTATTATATTTATTTAATTTCAAATCATATAAGGCTTTAGAATTTTCTAATGATTTTATATTGGATTTTAATGATTTATGTAATTCAATTTCATGATACCAATTATTTTTTAAATTATCTAATTCTAATTGTAGTTGTAACTTTGACTCTTGAAAATCTGTAAACATTGTAACTCTTTGTGAGGTTATATAGTGTAAGTCTTCTTGTGCACAAATTAAAATTTTTTTTAGGTCGTCGATTGAATAATCTTCTAAATCTTTCAATTTCGTTAAACTTGTATAAGTTGGAGTAATATCATTAAAAGTTGAATTATCTAATGGAGTAGTATTTCTTTTCCAATTATTATTTGAATTTTTCATTATAGTATCATTATTATCGCTATTATTTTTGTCATTTTTAGTTATGCAATGAAATGAAGGTAATTTATTAATAAAACCAATATTATTAACAGTAACGAAATCAAATTGATATTCTGTATTAGGAGATAATCCATTGATCGAACAACAAGTATATAATGAATCTGGTGAATTTGGTATTAGTGCAACTTGAACATTATTAATATATAAAATGTAATGGGATATGCCTCTATCAATAGTTTTATTAACTTTATTAATATTAGCTTTTTCATTATTGTTATCACCATTATCAATATTTACATGTAATGGCTCATTTTCCCAATGTATATTTATTGTATGAGATGTAATTCTATCAATTGATACTTTTGTTGCATATGGAGTTTTAATATTCAAATATTTAATAATTTCTAAAACTGGAACATTTAAAAATTCATATAATCTGTATAATAACCATATCATTGAAATAGCAGTAAAAAAAAGTAGATGCATCTTTAAATATCAGAAAAAAATAGAGAAAGAAGCAGTGAATATAAAATGTTATACTATTTTAAACTTCTCTTTTCTCTTTGATATTACCTTATTTTTTTCAAGTACACTTGAACAACTGAACAGTAAGCAACTCGTAATGTATTTAAAAGTGTTTAGAAATCAAATCAACAAACAAAACCTCTTCTAGTCACTACTATTGTGTTTCTGTTTCTCATCATCTCTCTAGCAATTTTTCCAAAACTGACGAAAACATATCGATGAGAAGGGGAATGTGCTTCAGTTACACCAGCTTACCCGCCCCACCCGCCAATTATTAAAATGGTAGCGAATACTGGCAGAATCAACCACTTTTAAGCTTCAAACAACTATTAATATACCAACATTGAATGAATGAGTATGAATATAAGTGGATAAGTTCAGTAGACACAATATGGATATGCTTTATGGAAAGGAAATCGCAGCAGGTGTGATATGAAATCAGAGAGAGTGTGTGTATGTGAATGTGTGTGTGTCTTCTATCTCACCTTATTTATTTCTTAAACTAAAATATGCAGACGACGTTAATATTAATCTCAGTTATTCTATTTAGATGTACGATTAATTAATTGTTCATGTCATTAACAGTTTGTTGTAAATCTTGATCATTGCAGATAGAAATTTTTTGAATGAAATGTGTCTAAAAAACTGCCTCCTTTCATAATAAAAATGAACCGTCAAAGTAATTATACAAATATTTATAAAAACATATGTACTTACTTGTTATATTAATTGTCTTCATTTTTATTTAGGAGTTAGTATAAAAAATATTCAGTCTGTCTTTTTCAGTCAGGTACATATGGTTACTAAAAACAGAGACTGGATATGCTCAATATGCGGTTATCAAGAGGTACAATTACTTGATTACATAGTCGAACTTATAATAGAAATGGGTAATTTTGTGAAAAGTTTAAATGATTGTTTTCCAACTTTTCAATTGTTTTCTTATTTATTTATATTTTGTTCTTCAAAAGGGACTCTATTCTTACTAAACTTATTGAAGTCAAAGTAAGTAATATAAAATAAACAAAAATATTAATTGGTTTTATTTAAATATATCCTTATAACTATTCAATAAATTAATAAATATAATAATATTTTGATAGCTTTCAGTGAATTATATTGCCGATAAGAAATATAGGTACAAACATTATAATGAGATGTTTCACCTGTTCAAGATGAGACATTATATTTCCAATAACAGATATAATGAATTAGGCTTTATTCACTAACAAATGACAGAACAACAATTACGGTTTCGATATATTTAATAGATCTGTAGACAATGGAATATTTATGATCGTGACATTTTTCCAGATGTATAAATAGCAGGATATTTCTCTTTATTCAAGATTTAATTAATAATGAAATATTTTATATATATATTATGTAATTTATATATTAAAGTATGGAGAATATATATAAAAAGAATCATAAGAAGATGAATCAACAACTTAAAAACCATTTTCAACAATAAAGAATTTCTAGGCTGAGATTTCTTGGTCTGAAACAGTTTACCTAATTAGGTTAACAAGACTCTCTTGATGCAGGTTACAATCCTCATTAAAAACAGGTCTTTCTATTTCAAGAGATAAATATACGCAGAGATCCATCATATCTTGATACTCATACGCCATCTGAATCGACGACTGTTGTTGGATTCTTCATTGAGATAGAACTACCAAAATTTCTCTGATTTTTTCTATTAAGCACTAGTCATTTCTGAAGTTACTCTTCGGGATTATATGATTCATTGACAATAAATTTGTTAGTCCTACTACATTGATGGCTGTAAACCAACTAGAAACCTCGATTGCACCCCCCACGTTGTTACTATATATAGTGTTCATTATTATTATTATTATCAAAAAAGTAACCAGTTCGATTAATTATCCGGAGAATTAATTTTACTGAAAATAAAGTTTATACGGCGAGATATAGAAAACAAATTAAAGCACCAAATACGTATTTGAATGTGATATACTTCGTTCCTGTAAATAAGTCTTTTCATTGTATAAGTCCTTCCATTGAATGTCAAATGAATATATATAAAGGTATAATTGACGGATTATGAGTTTAAAAAATAATTATCCATTTTGTTTGAATTTTTAGTGATTTAAACGAGACTGTTATCGAGAGTGATACGTAAAATTGGTTTCAATATGGAATTGGAAAATGAAGAAATTAAAAATCGAGTTTCACATACCTATATTCATGTAGATAGAACAGAAACTATGGATGAGTGTAATGATAATGTTGATAACAAAGCTAAAGTTGAAAGTTACACAGAAAGACTTAGTATTCCAACTTCAATTGATTCACAAAATTTAGAGAATGATGATGATGAAATTAATACAACTTATAAAAGATTTAAAAAGATTTTCATTAATTATTTAAGATTTATTGGGCCAGGTTTGATGGTTAGTGTTGCATATATTGATCCAGGTAATTATTCTACTTCAGTAAGTGCAGGTGGATCTAATGAATATTCATTATTATGCATCATTTTATTTTCTAACATGTGTGCCATTTTCTTACAATGTCTTTGTTTAAGATTGGGTTCTGTAACTGGTTTAGATTTATCTCGTGCGTGTAGAGAATATCTACCACGATGGTTAAATTATATTTTATATTTTTTTGCTGAATGTTGTATTATCGCAACTGATATTGCAGAAGTTATTGGTTCTGCAATTGCATTGAATATTTTGATAGATGTACCTTTGCCTGCAGGTGTCGCAATTACAGTTATTGACGTATTTATTATTATGTTTTCATATAAACCTGGATGTTCTTCAATGAAATTTATTAGAATTTTTGAGTATTGCATTGCAGTATTAGTTCTTGGTGTTTTCATTTGCTTTACCATAGAATTAGCTTATCTACCCAAAACAACTTCAGTTCGAGCAATATTTAGGGGTTATGTACCTTCAAAACAAATGTTTGATAATAATGGTATGTACACTGCTATTTCTATCTTGGGTGCTACAGTTATGCCTCATTCATTATTTTTAGGTTCAGGATTAGTTCAACCAAGACTTATAGAATATGATACTACTCATGGAAATTATAGTATAGAGGATGATTTTGAAGATACAAATGAAGACACAAATGAAAAACTTTCCAAAAGTACTAATGAAAAGAAGAAAACATTAGAAGAAGTAAGAGAAAGAAAATACTTTGAATATAGACCCAGCATGGATGCAATCAATTATTGTATGAAGTATTCAATTTTTGAATTAGTTGCTACATTACTCACAGTCGCATTATTCATTAATTCTGTAATATTAATTATAGCAGGTGCAACATTATATAATACTGATAAAGGAAAAGAAGCTGATTTGTTTGCGATTCATGATTTATTATCTAGCACACTAAATCCAGCAGCAGGTACAATATTTATGTTAGCATTATTACTGAGTGGACAATCTGCTGGTATAGTATGCACAATGGCAGGTCAGATTGTTAGTGAAGGACATATCAGATGGAAATTAACACCATGGAAACGTAGATTAGTAATAAGAGCAATTTCAATTGTTCCATGTCTTGTAGTATCAATTTGTATTGGTAGATCGGCTTTATCTAAAGCATTAAATGCATCACAGGTTGTATTGTCATTATTACTACCATTTTTAGTAGCTCCATTAGTATATTTTACATCCAAAAAGTCTATAATGAAAATTGAAACAGTTTTAGATGATGAAGACAATAGTATTGAAGAAAATGGAACTGATGTTGAAAGTGATAATGATGTAAATAATAATAATATTAGAATTGAAGAAGGTAAACGTATAAAAACAACATATATGGCGAATAACTGGATCATTACGATAATTTCAGTTATACTATGGATATTCTTATCTATGTTAAATATATATGCTATAGTAGAGCTAGGTATTTCGCATGGGAATATATCATAATAATACAATGAAAGTAAATAAATTTAATTATTAGGTAAATCTTATTTAGAATAGTAAAAGGTAATATTGACTGTATGCAATATAATGATTATTTATTTATGCTTATATGAGGATATTTTTATCTTAATATATATAATTATAAGAAACTATTTTAATACAAAATCATCGCCTCTCAATTTTAAATATTGTTGATCAACACCAGTCGTCATTGGTTTTACTACTAATTGATAAATTTCAGAATTATAATAACGTATATTATTCGTCGGATTTTTATAATTCGATTTTAAACCTGTAATATCACAATATTTTTTAGTTGGTTTTAATGATGGTGGTGCCATTATGTTGAAAAATGTTACCTTATGAGGTGGATTATTTTCTATACTGTTTAACCTTTTTAATTCATCAGACACCAATTGTTTTAAAGATTTATATCTTCTACTAGGCTTTTTATAATCCTTTCTTTTAAATTTAGATGGCAATTCAATGTGATTTTTCTCAGCTACTGATCTTAAAAACTCAAATCTAGCTTCATTATCTTTAGAATTATTGGGAAGGTTATTCATTACGGAATTTAATTTGTCCTATCCTTACGTGTTTATCGTGTTTACTGTTTAGTCTCTAAGAAATATGGCGGAAAGAATACTGACTTACTCTAAATATTCTAACATAATTAAGTGTATTTAATCATTTTTAAGTTGATATCGTCAATTAATTACGATTTCAATCGAATTGTTTAATTAAATTCCAAGTTACCCTGTCTCAACCTTACCCGACCAACAGCTCAACGTAAACAAACACATCAGTACACCGCATATCACACAGAGAACCTCTCCCCATAATAGCAAGAAATATGGTTTATAAATAGATATAACTAGTACAATATATACATAAGAAGGGCCTTGCTAGTCTTTATTGAAGTTTTGAGACATATACAGTAACATCATTGATAATACTGCTGTTGCATTCACATCATGTGATAAAAATGTGTTAAAAATATAGATCAAATGTACATTTCGCTGGTACTGGCTTAATTAATGTATTTACTCATCCATATGTGTTTCTCTTTTACCTCATGAAAAATAAAAAAATGGAAGTGCTTGGTTGAAAATACTAGGAAACCAATAGTTATTTTCAATTTTAAAGGCTGCTTGAAGTAATTCCGGTTATTGAAAGTGATTCTCAAAAAAAACTTGATGCCTCTTCTTCCTCTTTCAAAAATGCCATCTACCTTTTACCTTGCAACAATTTTTATATTTTTAGCTATAAACTTTCCTGCAAGACAAGCAACTTCAATGCATTCAGTGAAATTTAATCATCCTACAGTAAATGATTAGTAGGAGTTCTTGAACTACTTGAAGAAGTAGAAAGTTGAAATAAAATGCACGTAATGAATCCCCATATCCACTCATACGAAATATCATTGCATTATCACATTTATTTCTCTAATCCCTTTTATACACTCACTCAATTGAATCAAATTGAATGGTCCCATCCCCATTACTAATGCCCTCTCTCCCTTGCATTCAACAATGCATACACTACTTGATACCACACTACTCCCATCATCATACTAACTCTACTCTACTCACTCACTCTTCGAGAGTTTTTCACAGGCTGAAAAATTTTCTGAAAATTTTCTCGAGAAAAAATGAAAATTTTCACTTTGCAGGCGTTTTTCTTCTTTTCTTCTTTCCTATGGTATTAGAAATTCGAAAGTTTTTCACTTTTACTAATATCAAATGGTGAGAATTGAAACTTTCATATTGAATTCAATGAGCAAATAAATTATAGTCATTCTTTTTCAATCTTTCACTTTCTGTTATTTGTTATACCTTTATCCTAGTATATATTATATTATATATATATATATATATATATATATAGCTTTTTCAAAGGACTGGAGAACAAAGAATAAATTTTTTTTTTTTCAATTGACAAGTTCTATTGCTTTTTCTTTGAAGTCTGACTACTTAATTATACTTTCATTATATCAAATTCTACTATAATTAAAAATAAGGAATTTTATTTTTAATTATTCAAATAGATAGAGAATTCAAAAATTAAACTTTTGAATAAATAGAAACATCAAGACAAGACAAGGAAAAATTAAACGATGTCTGAATTTGAATTACCACCACAATACCAATCTGCTTCAAATGACTTCCGTTCTGATACATTCACTACACCAACAAAGGAAATGATTGAGGCTGCTTTAACTGCTTCTGTTGGTGATGCTGTTTATGGTGAAGATTCCGATACTGTTTTATTAGAAAAAACTATCGCTAAGATGGCAGGTATGGAAGCTGGTATCTTTTGTACATCAGGTACTTTATCAAACCAAATTGCTATTAGAACTCATTTAATGCAACCACCATATTCTATTTTATGTGATTACAGAGCTCATGTTTATACTCATGAAGCTGCTGGTTTAGCTATCTTATCGCAGGCTATGGTCGTCCCAGTTATTCCATCAAATGGTAACTATATGACTTTAGAAGATATTAAAGCACACTATATCCCAGAAGATGGTGATATTCACGGTGCACCAACTAAACTTCTTTCTTTAGAAAACACTTTACATGGTATCGTTTACCCATTAGAAGAATTAGTTCGTATTAAAGCTTGGTGTATGGATAATGATATTAAATTACACTGTGATGGTGCAAGAATTTTCAACGCTGTTGCTGAAACTGGTGTCCCATTAAAACAATTTGGTGAAATTTTTGATTCTATCTCTATTTGTTTATCAAAATCAATTGGTGCCCCAATTGGTTCCGTATTAGTTGGTGATTTGAAATTCATCAAGAAAGCTAATCATTTTAGAAAGCAACAAGGTGGTGGTATTAGACAGTCAGGTATGATTGCTACTATGGCTCTAGTTTGTGTTAAAGGTGATTGGAAATCAAAATTATTATACTCTCATTCATTAGCTCATAATTTAGCTGATTACTGTAAAGAAATCGGTGTTCCATTAGAATCACCAGCTGATACAAACTTCGTTTTCATTGATCTAGCTGCTTCTAAAATTGATCCTGATGTTTTAGTTAAAAAGGGTTTAAAATATGGTGTTAAATTAATGGGTGGTAGAGTTTCATTCCATTACCAAATTTCTGAACAATCTTTAGAAAAGGTCAAATTAGCTATTAAAGAAGCTAATGATTATGCTAAGGAACATCCATTTGACAAAAATGGTCCAACAAAAATTTACCGTAGTGAATCCACTGAAAAGATGGATATCGATGGTAACGTCATACAAGACGTTAAAACATACAAATATTAGATTGAAAATATTATGATATTGAATTCATCATTCTTTTATCCTAATACAAACTAATATAACAAATTATATTAAATTCTTTTTTTATTAATATAGATTACGTGGCAATTTAGGTATACAGGCATTTAGTAATTTTTATTTGATGTGTTTTTTAAAACACTGCTAATGAATAAGATTTTTTAAAAATCAAATGGGTATTAAAAATAGGTAATTAATGGGAATTGTAATGGTTATTAATACAATTTATAACATTCCGTTATTATCTTAATTCGTATGGAATTTTATCATATTTCTAAATAATTTCATTGAGAAATATATTAAATTTTTACATCGTACATTTGAGGATCAATGATTTGAAATTATTTTCACTTTAGATTGAATCAAATAATTGCAAATCACCCTATTAAGGAGGGACGAAAAGTGATTAAATACATTTTTATGTAAATAAAAATGTTTAAAATTAATCGACTGAACATGTTTGGTTTTTTTGGTCATACGGTTAATAGTTTACTTTCAGAGTAAACTATTCAGTTGCGTTATATATGATGACAAATATATTGACATCAAACACCAATTCATATTGGTAGATATACTCGAATCACACAAAGGAATTATTATTTATATAATTCTTTTGTCTATTTCAAGTTTTTGGATTTAAGTAGTTAATTCATCTTTATATTTTTCAATTTTTATGCATTCAATAAATAAATATATTTATTACTATCAATTTTAAATCTTTTTTCTTTTCAAGATAATGACAAGGGATTAAATTCTATTGAATTCCTAACGATTTGTAAATGATGTTGGTATCATTATAGCTGTCAATTCACTGATTAAGACAAAACTCATTTGCATTTCTTATACATATTGCACACCATATTAGTATTAGTAAGTGAGTTCGTAAAAGTTACATAGGAGTCCGCGCTGCTTAAGAAATTTCATCGTTTGCAAGAAGGATTGAAAAGGAGAATACCTAATAATTCTTTCAGATGTAGTATAAATTTTACTATTCACCAAAGTTATTCAATTCAGTTATACTTACTCTATTTGAATAAAGCTGATTTATATATTAGTATAATAGCATATAGATAGAAATGGCTTCCAAAAATCCTGTCGTTATCATTGGTTCTGGTTTAGCTGGTTTGTCAGCTGGTAACCAATTGGTTAATAAATATCAGATCCCAATTGTCCTATTAGAGAAGGCTTCTTCGATTGGTGGTAACTCTACAAAAGCTTCAAGTGGTATTAATGGTTCTCACACCTTAACTCAACAATTATTGAATGTCAATGATACAACTGATTTATTCTTCCAAGATACTGTTAAATCTGCTAAATCTAAAGGTGTTGAATCTTTAATGAGCAAGTTATCTATTGATTCAAATTCTGCTATCCAATGGTTGCAACAAGAATTTGGTTTGAAATTAGATTTATTAGCTCAATTAGGTGGTCATTCTGTTCCAAGAACCCATAGATCATCAGGTAAGTTACCACCTGGTTTCGAAATTGTCCAAGCATTATCTAAAAATTTACAAACTATTTCTGAAAAAGATCCAAAATTAGTTAAAATTTTATTAAACAGTAAAGTCATTGACATCAATGTTGATTCTAAAGGAAAGGTCGAAAGTGTTGAATACGTCGATTCCGAAGGTAACACTCAAAAAATTTTAACTGGTAACGTTGTTTTCTGTTCTGGTGGTTTTGGTTTCTCCAAAGAAATGTTACAAGAATATGCTCCACATTTAATTAACTTACCAACTACAAATGGTCAACAAACTACTGGTGATGGTCAAAAAATTTTAAGAAAATTAGGTGCTGACATGATTGACATGGATCAAATTCAAGTTCACCCAACTGGTTTTGTTGATCCAAGTGATCGTCAAAGTCAATGGAAATTTTTAGCTGCTGAAGCTTTAAGAGGTTTAGGTGGTATATTGATTAACCCAATAACTGGTAAGAGATTTATCAATGAATTAACAACTAGGGACGTTGTTACCGATGCCATTCAATCTCAATGCCCAAAGAATGAAAATACAGCTTTATTAGTAATGAGTGAAAAGGTTTATGAAACTTACAAGAATAACATGGATTTCTATCTTTTTAAAAAATTAATTAAAAAGGTTACCGTTAAAGATTTTATCACTGAATTTAAGTTACCAATTTCTGCAGACGAGTTAGCTAAAGATTTAGTTGACTATTCCACTGCTACTGATGATAAATTAGGTCGTAAATTAATTATTAACTCTTTCGGTAGTGAATTGACACCAGAATCTGAATTATATGTTGGTGAAGTTACACCAGTTGTCCATTTCACAATGGGTGGTGCGAAAATTAACACAAAATCCCAAGTTGTTAAAAAAGATGGTTCCATTTTAGCTGCTGGTTTATTCGCTGCTGGTGAAGTCTCTGGTGGTGTCCACGGTTCTAACAGATTGGGTGGTTCCAGTTTATTAGAATGTGTCGTATTCGGTAGAACTGCAGCCGAGAGCATTGCCTCAGAAAACTAATACAGCCTAGTCTATAGTACTATTTAAAGGTATAATGACAACTTTATTTTTCTATTTTGAAGTTTTTAATAAAAAAATATTCGATACTTATATTTAATATTCATATACATAAATATAAAACATCATGAAATACCTTATAAATCATCAAAGTACACTGTAATCTTTAGAAAATAATCATTATGTAAATGTGCTTTTAGCGAATTATGAAATAAAAACTAACAAAAATGAAAAATTATCAAAATTTTTAAAACTGTAGTTTAACCAATTTGTATGTTATTGTATTATAAAAAAAAATGAAAATTATGCAAATATCTATCTCAGTTATTTAATTTTTAATTATTCAGAATCTGTTATCTTGAAAACATGAGTTATCAGCCATGCTTCATCACAATCGTCGATGCTAAAAACACACCAATAGTTATTCATGTTCCTGAAAAAGAATCAAAGGATATGGAAAAGGTTCTAAAATACAATGTGTTGTCTAACATATCACTTGACTATTTTGGAAGTCAACTATTTGAAACAGTTTCTTTGGAATCTCAGAGCTCAATTAAATCATTTTATGAGCTTGAAGGGATTGCTGTCTATGGTACAATCATTAAATCAACTGCATTGAAAATTGTTGTTGGTTTTCAAGAAACAGATAGAGATGATGAAATAATTAGTGAAATTTTTGATAAAATCAAGAAAATATATCTTAGGGTGAAGTGCAATCCATTTGCTTCCGGAATCGATGAATCAGGCTGTAAAAATAATGATAAGATGTTAGTTGAGAATTTACATAAAAAATTTGAAAGTGAACTATTTGCTTAATCTAACCTGATAAAGAAATTGAATACCTAGTGAAAATGAACATTATATTTTGTTTCTTCAAATAGGTAAAAATACAAGCATATTACCAGCACCTACGGTCACCTTCACCAATTATTCACCTATATATACTTCAGTGTTTTTGGGAGAAGGAGTATAGATAAGGTAAGTTATTAATTTTAAATTGCATTAGGATTTGAACTTTTCAAGAAATATGTAAGGGTGAAAATTCATTGTCAGATCAATTCCTTGTAATTATTGTAAAGAAGATATCTTATTTTCAATATAGGGCTAATTTTTAAAGGAAAAGCTTGTTTTATCACAAAAAAAATTGAATAGGTTAAATTTAAGTATGTTTGTACTGCTTTTTAATTATATATTTTAATTTTAAGAAAGTAGTTATAAATTTTATATTTTTTATTGTTTTTTTACTTTTCTCTTTAAAATTTCACTAAAAAGACTTCTTAAACAATCAAAACATTATTTTTATAAACAAAACTAATCGAAAAATATAAAATTTTACTAAAAGACTAGAATTCATATAATATATGCGTATAATAGAACGAAATTATTAATTCTGATTTGCTATTTCTGAAACTGTAGATATTGTCAGCGCTATTAATTAATATACATGACAGCATATATTACAATTCGATACACTGTCGCTGCTCAGGATATTTATATACATATCTTAGCATTTATGACACCCATGGATACACTACTTTGAGAAGAATAATCCAATAATGGTAGATTAGCTGCATTCTTTTCAGGAAAACATTTGATTTCTATGACAGTGTAATATTCAAGAATGGTCTAGCTCAAATCTGGTTCCTGCTTGCGTACAGCTCCAAAGAAAGACAAAATATTGCAATTTTTTCAAATTAAACTGATTATCCTCGTACACACATACACACTTCTTAGATTGTTAATATATTAAAATTAAAGGTTTGCAACAATCTCTTCATTGGTAATAAATATGACTAAACCATTATTTTATTCATCTGCCATGTCAGTTATTTTGGCGTTGCAGCGCGTCAATTTAATAAATTCTGATGCAAATATATACAATGAAAAATTTCGAAATTGAACAGTAAGTGTTCTATTTAAAACTGATATTGGAAGTATAATTACCATCAATGCCAATAACATTTATAATAAGAGTCAATTGGCTAATATATTGTATTGTTTACCAATAATAGAATTGACAATTTATTATAATGCAACTGCGGCGATTAAATGAAAATGATATGCATGATTTATCATTAGCAGAACAAGAATCATCATTTAATAACAGTAAGCTTGAAAAGTATACAAAGAATAATAATATAGAGAATACAGATAATTTTAATAAGAAAGGAAAGCTTACTTTCCCAAATTTTAATGATAATCTTCGACTTGAAAAGCCAATTGTGCGTAAGAAGATGAGAAGCTTGAAAATATCACCTGTTAAGAGAGCTATTTCAAAAGATTCTTCTTTTTCACTATTTGACAACGATGAGTTAAGTGTACCTCAATTAAAGCATAATAGTAATAGACGAGTTTCAAGTGGTAAAGTGAGGTTTAAAGAACCAGAATCAATACAGGGACATGAACGTATTTTAGAAGATAGTACACCAATTTCGAATAATAAAATCATTGATTTTGAAGGTAATTATAAAGATCCTATTAATAACTTAGTAACAATTTCAAAAATTCAAAAAATAAAACAAGAAATTGATCAAAATAGCCAACTTTTATCTGAAGATGTCATCAATTACTTCTCTTATCCAAAAAATAAAGCCAGTAACTTTGATATTCAGTCAACGATAACAAACCAGCATAATACTGACAATACAAATTTTTATAATAATTTTTTAAGAAGAAAGCAAGTGAACAATACTAGTATTAATAGTAATTTTAATGATATCCACTCATCATACAATGAAAATAACTCAAACAGTAGTATATATACTATTGACTCAATATCACCATCTTTTACTTCGAGTCGAAATACTTCAATTGATCACAGTAATCATGACGAAATACCGTTAATGCCAAATTATTCTGAACTGAGCATTAAAAGTATCAAACCAACTTTCGAAAATGAACAAACAACACAATTTACATTAAGTTCTGAATTAATTAAGAGTTTCTGTAAAGAAGAAGATATGTGGAGACAGGTAAGCGGTAAATGGTTTGTTGAAAAGTCATCAAAAGAATATACAATAGAAGAAAAGGAAGAAAATGAAGACAGTCATTTTATAAGACCAAATAATGAGCTCATGAATAAAGAATATATGTATAACATTAAGTCTATGGTAATGAACTCTTTGAACAGTTAAGGTACAGTTCCTCTCAAATACAAATATCTTACCTCAGATATAACTGTGTCCAGGTCAATATGACGAACAGTCCCCACCAACATTTGATCTAACTGCATACTCTTTTCGATGAGATGAGGTGAGATCTGATCAGATCTCACCTCATCTCATCTGGCTATTTCCTTTTCTGTACGCGTTTTGAAACAAAACTTTCGCGATGCAATGAAGTGAAAAAAGAAGTGAATAATTTCGTTATTATAGAAAGAATATTGCATTCTTCTGTTTGAAACATTTATTTGTCTCTGTGTTGTTTCAGTTTATTGCTATTTTAAAACATTTAATGATTCAACTAATCTTAATTTTTTAAATATAAAGATTAAGGAGCAATTCAATATCTTTAGAATCGTGGGTCATCTGAAAAACAGTCTTTAAAGAAGTTCACTATTCCAGCTGCTTCTGCTAAAATAGAAGCTTCATTTGATTAAAAAAAGATAATTTTTGTTGTTGATGTTTAAGAGAGCAAATGCTAACTACTAAATGGAAGTACACATTGAATGCTAAAACTTTTCATGAGTTGAATGAATCTCGGTTTCGCAATCGTAAGTTTTCAACTATAATAAATTATATTTTATTTGTGATTGTGTTTAACATATTAAAACTAGCATTATTTATATCAGATATATATACATGTGTTAAATTATTAGCTTATAATTCATGGTCAAATAATATCATTAAACCATATCTTTCATTTTCGATATCTAAATGGCTATTTAGTGCATGCATTTTTTTCTCCATAATACTGATATTATGGGAGTTGATACGTGGGATAAGAGTTTACAGAACAAAAAATATTGCTCTATCATATGTAAATAATTTTTGTCGAAATTTTTATTCTTTAAAAAATTATTCAATATTTTGTGTTTTCGATAAAATTACAACAGATGACAAATCTCAAAGAGTAGCATATTTTACTTTTTTTGAATTAAAAGATTGTTTTCAACTTCTTTTTGCAGATACTCCAAGACAAGTTATTAATGGTCTAACATTATGGAGTGTATTAATTACTACTAACAATGGCGACAATTTGGGGAATTTGGAGTCATTCGATGGTTTATTTCAAAAAATAAAATATATTGCAAAAACGAATTATGAAGAAGCCGTTCTATTATCATTTATGTTATTTTCATTCCTTATATGGTGCATTTTCATAATTAAATTTGCCATTGCTTTAATATGCAGTGTCTTTGTTTATCATACCTTGATAAAAGAAAAAAAATTCAATGGTTTAAGAGAATATATTTGTATTACAGTTAATGAAAAAATAGATGAATTAATTGAAGAAAAAAGAGATGTTAAAAAACATGTTACAGAAGAATTTAATAGTTACTCTGATTTCAAAGAATTTTCTACCCACACAGATTTAAATGACACAACTAGCACATATTTAAATAGCTCTTTTGATACTTCAACAGATCAGTTGTTAGAAATGCAATATTTAAATAAAAATTCCCAAAAAATGACTAATTCCTCGTTGCCTCAAGTTAATGAACTTGACAACTATGATAGCAAATTGAATACTGATGAACTTGTATTTAATTATAACGATAATGTCGTTATAGACAAGCAAAATAAAGATTTAGAAGCAAATATTATGTCAAATCCATTAAGAGTAACGTCAATGATTATGGACTCAAATATAAATTATTTTAAAGATGAAGTATACACATTTGATGTTCAAAAACATTTTAAAGAAACTAAAATGGGCAATATTGAAAGGATAAAACAAGACTTAAATCCAAGTACAAGTAATGAAAGTACGTCAAATTTCTATTTTGAACCAGAAAATCTTTTAAATAATCAAACAGCACAATTAGATTTATCGGAACTTGGTTTTAACTCCAGAAAGTATGTCCAAATTAATACAAATAAAAATAAAATGCAAGCTAATAGGCCTAAGCCGCCTCCAATACATACTAGTGGTTTGGATTCGAAAAAAATAATGTTAAATGATGAATTTAGTACTTCATCTTTACATGTTATGGACAAAGTTCACAAAGCTCATCATGCATATAATATTTATACCCCTTCTAAAGCTCATTTTAGTGATTCAAAAGGTAATTTCTTTTCAGATAGTGCGACTAATTTGGTTCTAGATGACAGCTTTTCTGATGAAGAGTACAGATAAATTAAGTTATTATATTTTTTAAGAATGGAGAAATATAAGAAAATGGTAAATGAACAGTTATAATTAACTGTTATGGGTAAAAATTTAAATAGATAATATTAGTAAAGTATAAAAATTTGAGTTTTTTTTATAATAAATAATAAAGCATATTAAGTAAATAGTTATATCATTGTTTAAGAATTTCCTTCATTGGACCTTGGTGTTGGATATACTATAATAAAAGCAACAATTTAAGTATGAGGAGTAAATTTAGAGAAAGTACCTTTTTTCCCATTTAAATTTAACGTGATATTTTCTTGATTTTAGTTTTCATTGTTCCGTTGGCGTAATGGTAACGCGTCTCCCTCCTAAGGAGAAGACTGCGGGTTCGAGTCCCGTACGGAACGTTTTTGAACATATTTTTTTTAAACTATTTTTCAGTTTGTATTAAACCTTTAAACTGTTACTAACACACAAAACACTCATTCATTCATTGCTATAATGATAATATCAAGAGATTGATGATCTTTCTGTTATTGTCATGTAAATGTCCTGGAAGCATCTGTTTTTCTCATCTCGATTAAGCTTTACTATGTATTAGTTTGAAGAGACACTTTGTATTACGTTCCTTTTACATACGGGTAACAATCTGAAATTTTTAATTCATCAATTTTCTAAATTAAATTAAACTTAAAAAGCCAATGGGCATCAAAAGTTTGGTATAAATTGTATATGTATGCATACCTAAGGCTATTCAAATCGAATAAACTATCCTCATTTATTGATTTTGGTTGACAAGTATGGTTGTGCGTCCTGAAGATAACATTTATCTTTATAACCTTACATTAAAAAAACAATCTAATTATATACATTCATGCATAGGACAATTCATCAACCTTTCATTGAATCAATTAGAAAGTACTCAAGAAAAATCAAATAAAAGCTTTAGGAAGAAGAGAAAAGAGTTACAATTATGCATTGCCACTGAATCTCATATTGAATTATATGATGTAGAGGAAGGAACATTACAATTATTGAGTTCCATACCGATATTTTCTATTATCACTAAAATAGAATCATTCTCAATAGAAAATTATCCAGATTCACTACTAGCAATTACATCTGATTCAGGTATGCTAACTATTGCAAAATTTGTCAAAATATCGAATAGATTACAACTGAGAGTATTATGCAATGAACCATTAACAAGGTCCGGAATTCGAAGATTATCTCCTATATCGCATGTAAGTATTGATCCACAAGGTCGCTGTATATTTTTATCAGCAATTGAAAAGACCAAACTATGTTTTTTAATCAACTACCAAAATAATGAAATCAATATATCATCTCCTTTAGAAGCAAATAGATCTGATATGATCATTCTACAGGAAGTATCGTGTGATGTGAAATTTGATAACCCATGTTTTGCATCAATCGAAATAGATACTAATAAATACAACGATTATCATTTAGTGTTTTATACTTTAGATTTAAGTTTAAATCATATACTTAAAAGAGCTGATTATAAGATTAGAGATTCTGCCAATTTTTTAATGAGTTTGCCAGATTTATCAGATTATGGAATAAGAACAAAAATAAATGACTTCGGTGACAGTAAAGATAACGATCAAGATGATGAAATAAATCCTTTTGTACTTATAGGATTCAAAAATTTCATTGTAATAAAGGACATGTTTGGATATTATAGTCTAAAAATCCAAATTCCAAAAAGAAAAGATAAAATTAACACAACTATTATATCCCATTCGATTCAAAAATTAAAAAAGGACTTCTTTGTACTATTACAGTCAAATCATGGCGATTTATTCAAATTATCTATTACTGCTGATAAATCCGATAGAAATAGGCCCGCCATAGCAATGTCGTACTTTGATACACTTTATCCCTCAGAAAAATTGCACATATTCAAAAATGGACATATATTTTTGAATTCAGAAATTGGTAATAACTATCTATTCCAATTTGAAAGTTTGGGTGATGATCACAATAAAGACAACTCCACGTTTTCATCAACCCCTGAAAACAGCATTGAATTTATTCCATCTGAGGTATTACAAAATTTAAGCATCTCTTCAAAGCAAGACAATATTAATCCTTTGGTTTCAAGTATAATAACTTCCGAAAATCCGTTAAGAATACTGACCCAGGGTTGTAATTCATTCAACATTCTTGAAAATGGCACAAAATTTAAATCTTTAATAACAACTGCATTACCTAAAAGCCCCAAAAAATTATGGTTTATTGAAACAATAAGTAGGACATATAATAAATTATTATTTTTATCATTTTCCAAACAAACTACGATTTTAAAAATAGATGATGAGTCAATAGAAGAAATAAATAAAGCAGAAAATCCTTTCATTGTGGACGGTGACGAAACAATTCATGTTAATTCAGTTGGTACTGGGTCAATTATACAGGTTTGTGAGAACTCAATGAGGCATATTCAGACTAGCAAAGACAGAACTGCTTTAATATCAAAACTTGACTGGTTTCCACCTGCTGGTATAAAAATAGTTGCTGCTTCGAGTACCAAATCTCAGATTGCTTTAGGACTTTCAAATCGTGAAATTGTCTATTTTGAGGTCGACAGCAACCCTATTGATGATTCATTAAATGAATTGCAGATGAGAGTAGAGATGGATGATGTAATAACGTGTTTGTCTATGTCCTCTGACCTAAGAAGTGACTTCCTGGCCGTTGGGTTCAGCGACCCAACTGTGAAAATATTGTCATTGTCAAGCTCTAAATCCAATGAATTTTTAGAAGTTATTTCAATGCAAGTTTTATTATCTCCTCCATTTGATATAAAACTTGTAAAGGAAAGTGAAATATTTTCTTTGCATATTGGTTTAACAAATGGTGTTTATGTCAGATCGAAGTTGGATTCAACAAATGGACAGATATATGATGTC
The DNA here is from genome assembly GCA_030565105.1 of Vanderwaltozyma verrucispora. NCBI lineage: Eukaryota > Fungi > Ascomycota > Saccharomycetes > Saccharomycetales > Saccharomycetaceae > Vanderwaltozyma > Vanderwaltozyma verrucispora. The sequence continues at coordinate 71,462 of JAJMAX010000021.1, forward strand.
AGAACAAAATATTTGGGGACAGATCCTATTTCCATTTCCATCCTTCCTAGTATCTTTATAGATGGTAGTAATAAGAAAAATGAGGACGAAAGTGAAGATGAAGATGAAGATGATAACATAAAACAAAATATTAAGGAAGAAAGATATGACAATAATAATCCAAGATCTAAACTTTGTGCAATTATTCATGGAACTGAAACATGGATTTGCTACGAATTTGAATCGTTGTTTTATATAAGACCACTTTTATTTGAAAATATTAAAACCCTAAAAAGTGTTTCCACTTTTACCACAGAAAGTATTAAGTATAATGGCTGTTGTGGGATTAGCTCATCTGGTTCGTTGGTTATCGGTAAACTTGAAGATTTTTGTCTAACTGCGAAGTGGTTTAACTCAAAAGAAAATCCCTTGACAACTGAAGTAACTGGAGCTTCTAATAACATAATTACTCGTTACAAAGAGCATAAACAGGTTGCATTTAATGACAAGCATATTGAAAAAGAACCAAAAAACACTACAGAAGGAAAGGAAAAGGTATATCAACATGGAGGTGAAAATGAAGGGGTAGAATCTAAGGAAGAAGAAGAAGACGAAGACGAAGACGACGAAGAAGACGAAGATGACGAAGATGACGAAGATGAAGAAGAAATACTCGAACCTAAATTACTTTCAAATAAACTTGTTTTAAACTACCCTGGAGATAAAAATATTTCAATTTTGATTAGTAATCTGAGTTTTGAAGTTGGTTGTTCAATATCAATATTAGATATAAAAAATCCACTAGTTTATTCTCGATCAAAGGATAAATACCAATTACTTGAAGGGCTGAGTTGTGTATCAGCAACAATAACTAGTTTTAACAATAAAAAATCATATTACCTAGTTATATCCTCAACAAAAGGACTACTATATACTTATGAAATCTTAATATCCAAAGAGAATAAAGATCATTACAAGGAATTTGAAATAAAATTTATTCATGCAACGATGGTTGAAGACCAAATTCATTGCATGATACCATTTAGAAACCAATTATTAGTTCCTGTTTTTGGTAACTTAATATTATTTGGGCTGGGGAAAAAGCAATTATTGAAACAATCTATTTCTAGAACTCCTCCATCTGTTGTAAAAATTACTGCAGTGGATGTCTGGAATAATAATGAAAGAATTGCTATAGGTGATATTTCAGAATCGGTCATGTTATTTCTCTTCAATGAGGTAAAAAATGAGTTTATACCCTTAGCTGATGATATAGTAAAAAGACATGTGACTTGTCTAAAATTCTTGGATGAATGTACTGTTATTGGGGGTGATAAATTTGGGAATATATGGTCTCTTAGATTATCTACTGAAAACAACAACATGATCAAGAACAACCAAGAAGAAGTGTGGAATAGACTTCAGAATAAAATGAAAACAAAATTACCAAATATTATGGAGTGTCCATTCAAGTTGAAACTTACAAACCACTTTTTTGTTAATGATATTCCAATGGATATCCAGATTACGGAGTCACTTCAAAGATCTGATCATCCTGTGATCATATATTCATGCCTACAAGGTACAATTAGTTGCTTACTTCCATTATTGTCACAATCGCAGATTTCAAATTTGACTGCTATCGAAAAAAAAATGAGTCAACTTGATGATATCTTTTTTCTGTTAGAAGAAAACCAGTCCAATACAGTTGATTTGTCGAAAGAAGATAGAGAAGTAATGGCTCAACTTGAGATAACATCGAATAATAGAAGAGATAATAAAAATAAAAGACCAGAAGGATCATATTCAGTAGTGAATAGAGACCATAATGCTTACAGAAGTTATTACGCGCCTGCAAAACACGTAATTGATGGTGATCTATGTGAATCGTTTTTAGCATTAACTAGTGCTGAACAATTATTTTTTTGCAAAGACATGAAAAATATGCAACCTGATGATGTTATCAGACAGATCAATGATATAAGAACTTCCTATATATAAGATCCCAGTGCTCACTTTAATTAATCATTTCTCAAAAAATTTCACTCTAATTCTGTAAACTGCATATCTTTGTATTAATAAAATATATCCATATTATTTATAATGTCTTCTCATAGTGTTGACTTTTTTCAATCATTTCTTACAATCGCGATGAAAAAAATTTAAACTATAAAACTTATATATATAGTATTATTTAACTTTAAAGATATGCAGTATGGGAATTTGATATTTTGTGTAAACTGATCATTAGTATATCAGAGAACAATATGGGCAGTAAAGATACTTTGTGTGGTATATGTAAAGAAAAGCAAGCAAACTATAAATGCCCAAAGTGCAATATCAGATACTGTTCCCTAGCCTGCTACAAGAATGAAGAATTACACATCCATGCTGAAGAAAATAGCGAAGAGAAGAAGAATGACAATGAGGAACCTGATAAAAATGAAAAGCAAAAAGAAATTACAAATACAGTACTTCCGACTCCCGAATTAAATTCACTTTATGAGAACACACCAGAACTGAAGGAATTATTAAAATACAATACTGTGAAATTTCATCTTTCAAAAGTCTACCGTATTCTTTCTGCTGATGTTGTAGATAATACCTACAATGGCACTAATCTTAATACAGAATCAAAGAAACAATTAGCTATTGATTACTTAAACACACTACTATATGGAGGTATTCATTATAATGAAGCTGTTGAAGAATTTTGTCAAATTTGTTTACAAAAATTGAATGAATCGTAAAATTTATATTACATGAATTATTTATGGATATTGACTTATATTACTAACGTTTATTGTAGAACCTATTATATTACTCCTGTAGACATTATCAATTAACCTATGCAGAATAAGAGCGTCCATTAAAGTAGGAAACCCCTCAAAGTTGAAACCTTGCATGACAAATTGTGAAGGCAAATTTGGAATATTTTTAGTATTGAAATGGAAATCAGCAACTGATTGATACAATCTATAAATATTACCCAAAATGGCATTATAATTTCTCAAATGATATACTTCCATCATTTCTTTGCTAGAGTCATACCCTTCTTGACCATTAGCAACACCTATATCATTTGCTCTAATACCACTATAATAAAGTACTAGATTTGAAATTTCTGGAAAACCAGCATCACCTTCCAATTTTATATCACCCTTTGTACCATGTATATCAATAACTAAATTTTTTGTAAACTTTTTCGTTGGTTTCCCCCCTTTAAAACTACATGAAACAGGAACATTTCCTTTCATTAATGAACCCTGGAATAATAAATGATCAGGCACAGTTTTTGGTGCCATTTCACCAGTCCTTCTACCTTTTTCACCAATTAATTCTTGTTCAGGTATATTATTAAAGACCATTGCATTTATTCTTGAAAAATACGAACTGGTAATATATTGTAATAAATCAATAGTATGACCAAATGTTGTTGTGACTAAATCTATACCATTACCCATTTCATAAATAAATGATGGTGATTTCATTGGTCTTTCATAACCATACCATGCACCATTTGCAGCAATTTCAATTGAATTAATTTCACCAATATGTCCTTGTGATATAAGTTCTTTAGCACGTAATATATATGGAGATTTACGACCTTGTAATGCAATAATTGTTTGTAAACCACGTTCTGCAGCAGCTTTGTAAATGCTTTCTACTTGTTCAATTGAACAACCTAATGCCCATTCAACAAATAAGTATTTTAAATTTGGATTACTATGAGAATATTCTAATAACGGTAAAATAATATCAATATGATTTGAAACTTGTATACTAATAACAATCATATCAATATTATTTGATGATCCAAATGATTCTAAAGTTGGATATGCAGTTGCATTAGTCAATTTAAGTTTTTGTATTGTTTCCAACGATAGTTCTAAATGTTTATTATATAATGCAGTGATTTGAAATTGAGAAGATAATTGTGAAATTGCAGGATAATGTGCTTTAAATGCCCAACCTTTATTTGAAGCCAATCCAATCATGCCAACTCTTATAGGGTCTGCATTGGGTACAGTTGATACAGCAGATCTCTTGTTATCATCCATTTTTTTTTTTTAAACTTCAGTAGTAATATATATGTATATACATAGATATATACATGTACAATATATATATATATATATATATATATATATTTGTATATATTGTAACTTAAAATATTACCAGTTGAAACTTAAATGTTGAAAGTATATTATAGAAAAAGTTAAGTCACAAAATCTATTTTTTTCTTCTTTCAAGTTCACTTATTCCAAGCCAATACTCGTTCAATTTGAATTTATGAGATATTTCAGAAATACAATATAGATGCTAAAGAATTAAGCCACAATGATGTGAAGTTATAGTAATTGTCCATCTGCTCATGGTTTTTTCCTTTCTTATTCAACTTTTTTTCTTTCAAAATTATTTCAACTGCATTTGGATTTCATGATTTGAAGAAAATCGGACTGCAGTGAACCGTTTTTTAGCATTCCGCAATTGAAATAGAAATATGTCTCGAGAGAGGATGGTAGATCTGTGGAAGACGTAGTGAAAAAAAGAGGTGAGAGGAACAGCAACCAGATCTCGAGAAAGTGTTGGAAAGGGAAAGAGACATGTGAATAATTGTATTTAGCTCGGTTGTAGACAGTCCAGGAGGTAGGGTGAGAGAGAGAGAGAGAGAGAGAGAGAGATAATGAATATGAAGTGTAGTGAATGAGTGAGACTGTTCTTTAAAGCGACAAGGAACCTTAGTTGATAGTATAAAAATGCGAGAAATGTAGAATTCAGACATTTATTATTATTGCAAAGGTGGGGTGCATTCAATGCTTTATTTGTATGGATATGGATAATGAAGCCATGTATATTTGAATGGACTTACTTATCTGTGACATGCTTGTGTAGGGCACGTGAACTTACCTCTATCAATGTTCCATTCCATTATACCCTGTCATATATATATATAAATACACTTAGTACAGCTGGTCTTGTGAATTATATTACCTATGTCTACAAAAGTTCGATTTCTTTCTTTCTTAAAATATGATATTTAAACTTTGATTGATTAAGGTGACTCCAGCAACAATACGGCCTTTGGCACCATTTGTTATATACACACTACATGTCACTATTTGAATAAGTGAACAAATAAGAAAAGTGTTTTGATCATTATTGAATCTAAATGTTGACCAAAATGCCATTGCACTTCTAACAAATGTCAAATAATTTTTGACAAGTAATGTAATGAGACGTTATATAAAAATCATCCATATCTATATAAAATCTTGTTTCATTCGTCACACATTCGGTAAAGAGAAGATTAATTAATACCTTCTTGGCATTTACTTTGAGATAATCTATCGGTTAATAAGAAAATGTAAGAGTTGTTATATATATATATATATATATATGATTATATTCACATGCTGAAACTTGTGTTTCTCCAAGTTGTTATCAATTCAAATAATATTCCTGGTTGATCGTAAAGTTGTCCAAGTACAATTTTCAAAATTGGCATAAAGGAGGTTCAACAAGAATTAAAAAAAAGCCATCATTACAATTTATATAAAATGAATTAGCACTTTTCGAATGCATTAACAATAAAAGAACCTACTCTTAAAAAAGAAGAGACACACGTATCTATATAATATTGGGATCAAAAGTAATACTATTCCATCAAATACACTCTACATGTCACATAATTTTTTTCAGTGCTACCAGTCTCGAATTATATGTTTGCATAGTTATTCTGAGTAATGAACCAGATGAGAAGGAAAACAATTGACAACAAACTGTTTCCTTTTAGAGATAATACGTATTGATGATAAAACAACGTCTTACTTGAGTCTATAACTGCAATAGACCATACTGAGTTAGCCATTGTTCAAATAATCAGTGTACCAGATTTCATTATGCAACATCATTATTAACGTGTTGCATTAAACGCGTAAATTTTATAACGAAAAAACAGAAAAGAAAAAAAATATCAAAAAAATTAAAAGCATCAAATTTAACATAATTTTTTGAAAGAAGAGAGTAAAATAACAGATGGTCATCTAGTCAATTGTTTGAAGTGAATTCAATAAACTACTTTATTTATTTCTTAAATTTAAGTAAAGTGAGAATTCGTGTAAAAGAAGAAGAAAATCTAAGTTTTACAGTTTACTTCAAAACATTTTAATCAGTGTGAGTTACTTACTATTCACTACTAATAATCGCTTACGTGAAATAAGATATTACAATACAAAAGAAAAGAAAATGATTCAATTCCCAATTATTGATGATAGAAGTGTCAATAATGGTTTTAATAACTCTAATATAACACAAAACAGACTGAAAAGAAATGATACCCACTTTGAACTGAGCGGAGAGAGTGAAAATACCAACAATAATGAATTTAGAAGTCAATTTTCTATGATGAAACGAGCTAAACTCAGCGAGAATACATATAGACAATTTACATCAACAGATGTAGAGAATGCAATTTATTCTTCAAATCAAAAAAAATATAATAACCATAAAAATGGTAATAATTCTATAGAATATAATAATGATGTAAGAAGGCTTACGCCAGCAAATACACCAGTAGAACCTAATATTAATAATAATGAAATTACACAAGAACCCATATTTATTAGAGATAATACATCACTTTACTCAGAGACTGAAGATTATATGGTGGAAGGTTATTTAGGAACTGGATTGCTTACAGCAGATGGACAAATATATTTTGAATCATCAGAAACTACACAATATAGTCTCTATGATTTAACACCCGAAGAATTTGATATGTCAGGGAATCAACAAATAAGTTATGGGAATATAAATAACGGCATGGGATCAACATATATGAGTCAAAAAAATCAAAATGACACAATGGAAGTTGATATGTAATGGATATACAAATTAATGAAAAATTCAACAAATGAGGATAATAACTTAAGATATAATTATCTTTTTCTTTTACAAAAATGAAAAGCAAAACAAAATTTTTAATGAAATGAATAAATAGCAAAGGAAAAGCGAAAAGCTCATATATTTAATTAAACAAATTGCATATAAATTTACTATTTAAAAACGCACACATAATGATTAAATGATAATTTTTTTAAATTTAAAGTAAGTAATTATCAAAATTCTTCACGATGTAATACTTAAAAGTAATTGAAAAAAAAAATTAAATTCTCCCGGGGGCGAGTCGAACGCCCGATCTCAAGATTACTTTGTTAACACATTACAGTCTTGCGCCTTAAACCAACTTGGCTACCGAGAGATTATATTATTGAATTGAAGAAAATTAGTATTTGACCATATTATAATGATTTAGTCATTTAATTGACATATATAATTTGCGACGCGTAAAGCATTGATTTATTAATATTTATTTATAGATAAAAGTTCTCAAATTGATGAGTTATTTCAGTGTATATATATATATATATATATATATATATATAAAGTAAAGAAAACACACAGATTATAAAGGATAAAAGGTAAAATATTTATTTTAATGAGTAGAGGTAAATTAATTTTATTAGAAGGATTAGATAGAACAGGTAAAACTACTCAATGTAATAAAATTTTTCAAAAATTGAAAAATTTAAATTATGAAATTAATTTAATTAAATTTCCAGATCGTGAAACTGAAATTGGTAAATTAATTAATGAATATTTAGTAAATAAAAGATTTAAATTATCTGATCAATCAATTCATTTATTATTTTCTGCTAATAGATGGGAGTTACAAGATAAAATTAAAGAAGATTTAAATGAAGGTAAAATTATATTATTAGATAGATACGTTTATTCTGGTATATCATATTCAATGGCTAAAGAAGTAAATGGTATGGATTTTAATTGGTGTTTTCAACCAGATAAAGGATTAATCAAACCAGATTTAACATTATTTCTAACAAATGATGAAACAAATGATGAAAGGGATGGATTTGGTAATGAAAGGTATGAAAATAATGAATTTCAAAAACTTGTTAAAAAGAGTTTTTATGAAATATTTGATAAACTTGACAATAATGAAAGTGAAGTTAAGATAGTGAATGTTACAAACAAAGACATAGATGAAGTTACGAGTTTACTATGGAGTGATATAGAAAAGACGTTGAAGAAGGATATAAATAAAGATGAATTTAAGTATTTTTAAATATACAAAACAAAATAATACAAATAGATTAGATGCTTGAAATAAATGCATAAATACACACATGGTTAATAGTCATAACAAGAGCAGTCAGAGAGAATCTTGGATCCGCCCGCTGAGTGCAGAATAGTGTATCCCTTATTCTATTACTTCCATTGCCAGAAAGAGCGTAGTGTCTTAGACTAAAAAGGACAAGGGTTACCCGGCTTGTCGGAAAATATAGAAAATATGGAACTCTCCACTACCACCACCACATTTAGCATCCGCTCGCTTCCCGGCTGTTGTAGAACGGAACACTCAGTCTTCGTCACGTTGGGGCGGGCATCCCCGGCCGCGCTCCACCCGATTGCGCTGCGATGTCTGGAGGCACACCACTTTGTGCCTCTCTCTATCTCTCTCTTTTCCTTTCCCGTTCTCTCGCAGTCATTCTCACCCATCCGAACTGCAACTGGAAAAACAAATGCCTCTCACTTCTCTGACAACTCCGACACACTCACACTCACACTCACACTCACCCAGATTGGACTATTCACCACGCTTTATAAAGAATGATTGACTGTATCCATCAGTGAAAAATTTATTTGAAGGAATTTTGCAATGTGAATGGGATGCGATACCCGTGCTGCTTTCCTGCTATTGAGAAGAGTAGAGTGGTTACGTATTTACATGCTTGAATATAATAAATATATATATATATATATTTATATTTATTTATTTATTTATGCTTGAATATATATGTAATTTGTTGTTTTACTTTTGATGTTTTAGACATTCATTGATCTATCTATACCAAGCATACAATATATACAGGCCAGTCATTACATTATATTCACCAGTCCGCCCGTTTATGCTCTATTGTGTGATATATATCCATATATATATATATGTATATATTCATTCATCAATATTGATTTGAAAAAAATTTTTTATTTTAGAAAAGATTCTGTACTGTGTTCCTGCGCTCTTTGCTTCCGGAATTGAAGATACACATACACATACAAATACAAATACATTGATATTCTAGAAATTTTAGAAATGGCATTATTATCTAGTCGCTCAAGCACAAAAGTTGAATCTCATTCTTCTTCAACTACTTTATTTTCTTTGACAAAAAAAATATTTAATAATAATATTAGTAATACTAGTCACAGTAACGATAGTACTACTACTACTACTACTACTACTACTACTAGTAGTAGTAGTACTAAAGATATTTCAACGTTTAGAAGGAAAAAATCATCTTCAATTTCAAGACCAAATTCTTCAACATCACCAATTGTAATTGAAAATAAAAATACAAAAAAAATAATTTCACAAAATTCTAATCCATTCACTCATAATAATAATAATAATAATAATAATAATAATAATAATAGTAATAATACTACACATTTTAGTAGATCATCATCGTTAAGAAGTAGTAATACAACTGTAACATCATTAACACATACTACTACTACTACTACTAATAATAATAACAATAATAATAATATTCCAAATTTAACATCATCTGCATTACCTAAAAGATCAAAAAGCTTTCTAACTCATAAATCAATACCAATTAAAAATCATGGCCAACGTATAAATTCATTTAATTTAACAAATGAAAATATCGTTTATAATCCATATGGCTTAAATCAAACTTTATCAAGACCAGGTACTGCGATTGTAACATCTGGTTTATCATCATCTGTAAATAATAATAGTAATAAAGATTTGAGTTTTTATATGCATGATGGTGATACAAAAAATAGATTATTACCATTACCCATTTCTGATCCAAATTCTTATTTAGACGATGATTTAAAGCAACATAGTGTACATCTTTCTGATAATTTCGTTTTTGATTCAAATAATAAAACTTTAGGTTCAGGTGGTTCTTGCGAAGTAAGAAAAATTCAATCTTCATATAGGCAAAGAGATGTTTATGCGTTAAAAAAATTGAATATGATTTATAATGAAACTCCTGAAAAATTTTATAAAAGATGTTCAAAAGAGTTTATTATTGCGAAAAATTTAAGTCACAATATTCATATAACAAATACATTTTATTTATTAAAAGTTCCAACAACTACATATACAACAAGAGGTTGGGGTTTTGTTATGGAAATTTGTGTTGGTGATTTATTTCAATTAATTGAAAAAACTGGTTGGAAAAATGTGCCATTACTTGAAAAATTTTGTATCTTTAAACAAGTTGCTGAAGGTATTAAATTTTGTCATGATAATGGTATTGCCCATCGTGATTTGAAACCGGAAAATGTTTTGATGTCAAAAAATGGTGTGTGTAAACTAACAGATTTTGGTATTTCTGATTGGTATCATGAAACTCCAAATGATTTTTCAAGTCCTGTCAAATCTTGTGAAGGTATGATTGGTTCTCCACCATATGCTCCACCTGAAGTAATGTATTTTGATTCAAAGAAACGTTATCCTGAGAGCTTACAAAACCCATATAATCCATTAGGATTAGACTGTTATGCATTAGGTATTTTATTATTTACATTAGTAAATAATACTATTCCTTTTTTTGAATCTTGTAACACAGATTCTAGATTTAGAAGTTTTGAATCATCTTATAACAATTTTATCACATACCAAAACAAATATTTCAGAAATAAAGGTCATTATAAAGCTGGCCCAGGTAGCGAATATTCGCTATCAAAATATTTTAGAAGTACTGATGCCTCTCGCGTTGCCTGGAGATTAGCCGATCCTAGTTTTGACACTCGTTATACTATAGAAGATTTATTCAACGATCCATGGTTCAAATCAATTGAGACCTGTGTTCATCCTGATGATGATTACGTAATAAAATATCCAGATATTAAAAAATCAAGTTCTGACAATGCGGCCTTCTATTTAAGCGAAACTGAATCATCCAAAGAGGAAATTGGTAATTTAATAAATGTAAACGCTTCTATTTCATCACCATCTTCACTACACACTTCAAATCCATTTTTGAATAGTAAGAAACCAAGATCAATGGTAGATATTGCTGAATCACCATCATTAGCTAAACCTCCAAAAGCTGGAACTGATGCTACTCTAAGCAGTGATACCATAAACTCAGCTTTACACGAAGTCATCAATGAAGAAGAACCAACACAACAAGACCAAGGATTATTTACATTAAATGAAGATGAAGCTAAGGAGAAGGAAGAAGAGGCAGCAGAAGCAGTAGTAGAAGCAGAAGCAGAAACAGTAGCAGTAGCAGTAGCAGTATCTGAAGAAGTAACAGAGAAATCGAAGGACCCGCACCATCCAATTACTTCCATTACCAATGGATATGCTGATTTTACTACTCCAGAAAAATCATTATCTAAAGCTTTTAGTTCAGGTAATAGACTTTCATCACCAATTGCTATCCCAATTCCAATATCTGCTTCTAGCAGTAGTAGAATATCAATTAGTTCAATGTCACCTTCAAACACATCATTATCTCAGAATATGTTTCCACGAGGATTATCATCTTCATCATCATCATCTGTTAAAAGTGTTGGTAGTAAGAGTAGCAAGAGTAAAAGAGTATCTCATAATCATATGAATGTTTCAAACAGTATCAATTCGCCATTATCGATGAGATCTTTTTCTGATAGATAAGCAAATATTTCTCAGAAAAGAATATCTTGAAATTTTTTGCCACTTACTCATTGTGTTAGCTAGTCTATTTTTTAGTTTGTGTATCAGATATCCTGAATAGATAGTAACCAGAATATATACCATGTCTTAAGTGCAAGTTACCACAAGAAATTAACCAAGAGCACGTGATTACTTCAATCATTTTCCTTCCCGCCAATTTATTTCTCTCTCAGTTTTCACCTGACGTGCCATAATTGCGGAGGAAAATAACGGCACAGTTGCACGGCTTGTACTGAGAAAAAAATGGCCAGAATGTCATTTAGAGAGCGAATATGCAATGCACGGGTGTAATAAACAATTATGCTAGAAAACGTGAAAATGGCATGATCAAAATATATTTCAAGGAAAGACAACAAATTTTAATTCGAAAATTTGTTGAATGAACGAAAAATAAAAATTATTATATAAAGAACTTCTTTTCCACGTGGATATCACGTTTTATCGAGATTTATTATAATAATTTATGTGTTTTGTTTGTTTATTATTTTATTTTATTTATTACAAGTGTGTATTAATTATATAATAACATTTATTACATTCTAAAATAATATATTCATAGAGGCAAATAAGAAGGAAAATTTAGACAGTTTTTTTATTTTATTTTAAGAATAAATAAATAAGTAAATAAATAATAAACAAATAAAAATAAATACAAATACAAATACAAGAATATTAAAAAAAAAAAATGGTTGAAAAAAGAGATGCACAAGTATTTGATAGTGATACAGATATTGATTTAAAGAGACAAAAAAATAATAACGGTAATGAAGAATTAAATGTTTCAATTACTGAAGAAGGTAATATTGATGCCGCTTTATTAAATGAAGATGAAAATGAGGGTAATAAAAGTAGTGATAATAATGAAGATAATATAACTGAACAAGATGCGCAAGATGCACAAGATGCACAAGATGTAGACGCTGTTGCTACAGCTGCTGCTGCAGTTGCTACCGCTACATATGATGAATTAATACAACAACCAGATCATCATGAAAAAGATAACAAGATTGAAGGAGAATCTGATAGTGTTAATAATGAAAATGTTGATAACAATAATGTTGATGGTAATGAAAATGCTAATTCTACTGGATCCTCAGTAAATAACAATGACGTTAATGCAACTTCAATTAATAATGATAATAATACTTCCACATCTAATACTCATTTAAATGAAGAAAGCATTTCAAATGTTGTTTCAAATAATATTAATTTAAGTAGTAAAAGAGGTCGTAAACCAATGGCTGACACAGGTACACCAGAATGGAAACAACAAAGAAAAGATTCACATAAAGAAGTTGAAAGAAGACGTCGTGAAAATATTAATACAGCAATTAATAAATTAAGCGATTTATTACCTGTAAAAGAGAGTAGCAAAGCAACAATTTTAGCAAGAGCAGCAGAATATATTCAAAAATTAAAAGAAACAGAAAATACAAATATTGAAAAATATACACTACAAAAATTATTAAGTGATCAAAATGCTTCTGCTCTACATTCAGCAAATGAAAAATTACAAGAGGAATTAGGTAATGCATACAAAGAGATTGAATTTTTAAAAGAGCAAAGTAAAAAATTTGAAGAAAAGTAATAATTATTAATAATTATTAATAATCGATTTGTATATGTTAGTAAGTATTTTCTTTAACACTTTCCTTGTATTATAAATAAAACAAAACAACCAAAAATTAAATAAAATATTAATTTATTCATATCTATATGTATTTACAGACTCAAACAGACACGCTTTTAACGTGTCTGTGTATAAAAGAAAATGTTACTTGTAGCATATTGATTAAATCTATTGAATGGCTATTTAAAAAAAAAAAGCACGTGATATACAAACACATAGCCGGGTAATCTTTACAGCTTATAAAGAATGAAAGATTGCAGCTATGAAACAGATGCAATGAGTGCGGCGGCTGACACCCCACCATAAACATTTCCCCGTGGAGTAATGATAACCTGGAAAAAAAAAAAAGAATCACTGGCCGGAACTACGGAATTATTGAACAAATCCCTAAAAGAAACCAGTAAAAAACATAACACGTCGGTAGGTTTTTGGTAGAAAGATGAAGGAGAAAGAGAGAGAGATAAGAGATAAGAGTGTGTGTGTGTGTGTGCACGTCACGTCGTATTTTTTCTTGACACGCCCGGAGGAAGCAGGGGACCAATGCCAAGAAGATCCATGTTGCCGAGAACCAGTTTGACAAGCAGACAAGCAGAGGTAAATTGAGCCCTACAGTAATAACACTCAGAAAAATACTCTGTTCTATGTTTTATGTTTTTTTTGCCGCCCATTAAGTGCGAAGTACGAGAAAGAGACCAAAGGCCAGCCCAACTGAGAGGCGCGTCTAGACCAATTTCGGAATCCCGTTTTCTGGTTACACTGTAAAAATGAACAAGTACTAATGCGGTACAGCACGGTTACAAGAAACAAGTTTAAGAAAGATAATTAAGAGTTTTGTTATGAGAAGATGCAATTACTGACACATACATACATACATATACATATACATACACATACATACACATATATGTGTATGTATGTGTATGTAATTAGCAAAGACCTTCCCCTCCTCACCCGGCTTCAACTGATATACGTGTCTGGACTGCATCTGACCCGAACTGAGAACCCTCAGTGTACTTCGCTGTAATCCACAACTTTACGGTAAACACAACCGTAAATACTCTTCTTTTCCGTCTTACTCTCTCTGTACTTCGGCCTACGGCCTTCCTCGGTAAAAAAAGACGGAATTCACAACACAGCTTTCGGGATTCTCGTGGTTACGCCCGCTTCTCGAAAGCTGTCTGCCAACACCACACAGCAAACTACCTCAACAGTACTCTCTCTCTCTCTCTCTTGTTGATATACACATTCTGAAATGTGTATATCAACTTATTACCACTGAATAAGATGGAATACCAATGCAATACGGTGGTATTAGCGGCTACCTTTTACCTGCATATACACATGAATATACATGAATATACATGAATATACATATACATATACATATATATATATATATATGTATATGTATGTAAATAATTAATCTTTCCTTGATACTCATCCATACTTACTCACAGGGTTCGGATCCGAAATTCTATTTAACACTTGTCATTCTATACACTTTAATTTTTTTTCCTTCTATTTTCCTTTCTTTCCCACTTTTTCCACTTGTCGATTAACTTATATTAAATTAAAGTTTGTTCTATTCAAATTAAAATTTTGCATCTAATAAGCTTCATTTATTCAGAGTTTTTTTTACATTAGATTGTTTTACACAATACTGCATCCTCATTACAATATATTATAATATATCATACTATAATACATTATTATTATACGTAATATAAACTTACTTAGGTTGCAAGAATATAAATAGTTGTTTTTATCTATATTACTATTTATTTTTATTTTCTTTTCTTTCAAACGGATTATTTGATTTGTTCAGTACAGTTTAAGAGAATTAATTACATCATTTAGTATTGTAGTGAAAAAAAAAACTTACTATTGTGTAAAAATTATATCAATATTCTTTTATTTTAGTTAGTTTTTAATATCTTTCTTTTTTTTTGTATTTGAAAGTATCATATTTTATTTCATTTCATTTTATTTCACACCAATAGAGAGAGAGAGAGAGAAAGAGGAGTATTGAATTATATAATCAGAAATGGCAAGATATAATAACTTCCAAAATAGATTTTCAAAATTTTTGAATAGAAAACAAGTTTTTAGGATTATTGCACTATTTATCACATTTCAAATTTTTCTCATAATTTTTAAGAATAATAATAATAGTAATATTAAAAATGGCTCCAACTTATATAATGATGGAAGTAAGAGCTATTATTTAAATGCTGAAAATCAAGTACCAAAAGGTATTACATATTTACCTGAATATAAAAAAAAATTAGAGAAAGAACAATCTCCTTCAACTTCAAGCTTTATTTATAATCCATTATCATTTTTAAATTCATTTTATGGTGATGACAATCAACCATTGACTAATTCCCAGTTAGCAAAAATTTTATACGGAAAATTGAGATTTGATAGCGCATTTAATTGGTTCGATACTTATGAATTACATAAAGATTTATTGACAATTAAGGTTGGCCCTGATAAAGGTAAACATTTTGATTCAATTAATCAATTAAGATTTTATGATTCCGATCCAAGATTATCATGGTCTGTTTATATCGATCATTTATTAAATTTGAAAAAAACTGATGAAATTACAACTTTACCTTTTTCATGGTATGATTGGGCTGATTTCCATGATTTTAATAAATTATTATCATTAAAAGATACTACTTTACAATGTCATTTCTTATTCGATGCTGCTTTTGAATTAGAAAAATTAACTAGTGTAGAAAAAGAAATTGGTGAACCATTATTTTCAAAAGATAGAGTTAAATATAATGAACCTTACTGGTATCATCGTGAAAGAAAATTATCTGAAACTCATATTTTTTCGGTTTTACATCAACATTGTAATGATACGTTGTCCTCAAAACACACTGCTTTTTCTGAAAAATCTAATTTCGATATCCCATTTAGTGTTACTTTATTATACGATAAAGTTAGACCAGAAGTTTATCAATTACAAGCAAGAAATCATTTAATGACAACTTTAGCTCATCCATTATCTATTACAATGTTAGATAGTGATAGAAAATCTTTCAGAATTCCATTGGCAACAAGAGAAAAAGCTCAAAATATGATTGAATCAAAATTATTACATAATTATGTCCAAAGACACGCTCCAAAAGTTGACCCAGGTCAAGACTATTTTGGTAACACTGTTGAATCTGCAAGTATTGATGTTAGAAATAACCAATCTTCTTTTGATTTAGTTTTTGATAATGCAGCAATATACGACGATTTCGTTGATTCTAAAGTTGGAAAAGCTCATGAAATTAAAGTTGAAGGTGGTAATCATTCTGCGTTCCACCAAGATTTAGTCTACTTATCTCCTTATGATTTTGAATTTAATCCTGAAACAAAGATTAAAGAATTAGAAGGTAATATAGATGCATTAACTGAACACGACAAGAGTTATTTAGAAAGTTTAAAAGTTTCATTTAACACCCATCCTGCTCTAGCTCCAAAATACTTTAATGAAGCTAGTAATGTTAAGAGTTTTAATGGTAATGGTTGGCATCGTGATAAGAGATTCTTCAATGGTGATTTAACTGAAGATCCTCAAGAATATCAACAACGTTTAAATGCAATGATTAGAACTTTCCAAAAATTTACAAAAGCGAATGGTTTGATTTCTTGGTTATCTCACGGTACTGCATATGGTTACATGTATAATGGTATCAGTTTCCCATGGGATAATGATTATGATTTACAAATGCCAATTAAACATTTAAATTTACTTGCTCAATATTTTAACCAAAGTTTAATTGTAGAAGATCCAAGAGAAGGTAACGGTAGATATTTTGTTGATGTCGGTACTTCAATCACTGTTAGATCTAATGCAAATGGTAAAAATAATATTGATGCTCGTTTTATTGATATTGATTCGGGTCTTTATATTGATATTACAGGTTTAGCTGCCACCGAAACTCCTGTTAAGTTCTACTTAAAGGATTATTTTAAAGAAGGTATGAAGAAGCACTTAGATGACATTCAAAATAATGTTACCAGAATCCCTATTCATCGCCCATCTGAAGGTCTTGCCTCATTAAATATTTTTGAATTGGAGAAGTATGTTAAAGAAAATGAAAAGAAATTCAGCCAAGATGAAAAGACTAAAATTGAAGAAATGGCTAAAAAAGAACGTGAATTAGCAAAGACTGATGGTCTTGAAGATAAATTTTCTGCCGATCAACGTTTTACTATTAACAACTTATTAGGGTTTTATAATTGTAGAAACAGCCACTTTAGTAATTTAGATCTTTTATCTCCATTAAGAGCAACCACTTTCCATGGCGTAACAGCTTTTATTCCATTTGATTATGTTAAAATATTAAAAAATGAATACAAAGTTCCAGAAGAATATGGTTTCATTTCGTTTAAGACCATGTCATACTTGCCTGAATTTAGAGTCTGGTTAAGATCAGACATTTTAAAAAAGTGTGGTAGTATGTTCTCATGGTATCCATCATTTGAAACATTAAGTTCACCAATAACCAACTTAGCATTATCTGATATTAAATTATTATATTTCAATATGGTTAAAGCTGGTTATGAAGAATTGATAGGTATTTTGTACAATACACTTGATATGACATCATATAGAGTTAAGGAAATGGAAATTCAATACGACCCTGATATTAAATTAGAGGAAAAACGTGAATTATTACACAAGCTAAGAACAGAAGTTGCACCAAATGTTGGGTCTCCAGGTAAAGATCCATATTTATTTGCTCATGAAAGAAGATTATGGGAAACTTTATCTCAAAGCCTATCAAAGGAAACAATTTCTTCCATTCAAAGAGATATTTACAATACTGTCTTAAAAGGTTTATGGCATTGGAGTGAACTATTGAATTCTAGAAATGTTGATCTTTTCAAAGTTTACGATGAATCTTCCAATTCTACCGTTGATTATAATAAACTTGGAATCAATTTATTCGGTAATAATCAAAAATCTAAAAATAAATTATTTAAGGACAATTCTAGAAATTACTAGGGTGGCTTAAATTAATTAATAATGAAAAATTTATAAAATTGTAGCAAAAAGCATAATTTTATTCGCATTTGAATTAGAATTAAATATAATCTAATTCTTTTTTTATACATCCTATCTAATGTAGCATAGATATTTACATATATGGAATATTCCCCCCATTTTAGACAATAATTAAATTTAAATTAATCGTTTATTTCTGTTATTCATAGCATATTCTTTTAATAATCCTTACATATATCATATCTTTTGCAATCTGGGTTTTTCAATCGAAATGTTAAAATCGATGAGGTTTATTTTTTGTATATTTTTTTAAATATAAGTGGAAGATATTCTATTGTGAACATTTACTAAAGAGGGAACTTTAAAGTAGATAAGTGAAACACAAAGAGGATCAATATCGCCAATTACTGAGATGACAAACCAATATTTTGAAGATGGTTACAACAAAAACGAATCACAGTTAGTTGATTCAGGGTTTTCTGCTCCATTAATAGATTCAAAAGAAATTGAATTTAAAATACAACATCAGAATAAAAAAAAAGCTGGCAAAGATGAAAAAGACAATCACCACATAGAGAGTAAACAAGTTGATGATGGGTTTAATCTTAGTGCTTATCCTTTAAAATTAAGTCTAAACTCAGAGGTTGACAGAATTAGTGATGTATATAATTCCAAAAATCAATTATCTGCATTAGTTAAAAATGCTCAGAAAAATCAAGAAGCTTTAGAGCAAAGAAATAAACGCATTAAAGAATCTAAAAGAGCATCAAAGAGCACATATGGATTTTAAATTAATATTAAAATGGTTACGTTGATAAGGTAGATAAACCCTCCTATCAACATGTGCTGCTTAACCAATGACTTTATTATTCATATTTTTGCAGTGACAGAATTGCTCTATCTATAAATGGAAAATAGATATCAACAACGATTAATCTTGACATTCATTTGAATCAAAGTAATTACATGTATATACAAAAGGGAGAGAGATAGAGGAATGACACTTGCACTTGCAATTGCCATTGCAATTGCTATTAATTGATATAGGATTTTCAGTAATCTTTCATTTCTCATCCGTTTTCCCTTCTTCGTGAATTTATTTATATGGACTATTAGGGATTGGCCCATATTAGCCAATATATGTACTGAATATCATACATCTCATCCTATAAACGAATGTTTTTAGATGTATTCATTACCAAATTACACCATATATGTATGATTTAGTACATACCGTATACAGCGATTACACTTATTATGGTGGCAAAAGTAGAAGAAAAAAATTTAGAAAATTAGAGATGTTGAAATTTTGTATTTTGATGTAGATAAAAACTGTATGGTAAATTGTTTTATATATATATAAATATATATATATAAATCCAGCTATTTAATCATATAAAAAGTTTCAGCAAAGTTGTAGCTTTTAGTAAGACTAGATCCAACCAATTTTTTTTTAAAACAGTGAAAAGAAATGGCTCAAATTCCACAAGGTATGGCGATGCCAGACATGTCCAATGCTATCGTTGCTCAAGATGAAATGGGTAGACCTTTTATTATTGTTAGAGATCAAGGTAATAAGAAAAGACAACATGGTATTGAAGCTAAAAAATCTCATATTTTAGCTGCTAGATCAGTTGCATCTATTATTAAAACTTCATTGGGCCCAAGAGGTTTAGATAAAATTTTAATTTCTCCAGATGGTGATATTACTATTACAAATGATGGTGCCACTATTTTATCTCAAATGGAACTAGATAGTGAAGTTGCTAAATTATTAGTGCAATTGTCAAAATCTCAAGATGATGAAATTGGTGACGGTACTACAGGTGTTGTAGTATTGGCAAGTTCATTGTTAGATCAAGCCTTAGAATTGATTGAAAAGGGTATCCATCCAATTAAGGTCGCCAATGGTTTTGATGAAGCTGCTAAATTAGCAATTAAAAAATTAGAAGAAACCGCTGATGATATTGCATTAAATAAAGAACTTTTCGATGATTATTTATTTAAAGCAGCAAAGACATCTTTAGGTTCTAAAATTGTTTCTAAAAACCATGATAAATTTGCACAAATGGCTGTTGATGCTGTCACAAATGTTATGGATGAATCTAGAAGAGACGTTCAATTTGATTTAATTAAATTAGAAGGCCGTGTAGGTGGTTCCTTAAAAGATTCTAAATTATTAAAAGGTGTTATTTTAGATAAAGATTTTTCACATCCTCAAATGCCAAAAGAAGTATTACCTAAAGAGGGTAAAGATGGTGTTAAATTAGCAATTTTAACTTGTCCATTTGAACCTCCAAAGCCAAAAACAAAGCATAAGTTAGATATTTCTAGCGTTGAAGAATATGAAAAATTACAAACGTATGAACAAAAAAAATTTAAGGAAATGATAGACGCTGTTAAGGAAGCCGGTGCTGATGTTGTTATTTGTCAATGGGGCTTTGATGACGAAGCTAACCATTTACTACTTCAAAATGAATTACCAGCTGTTAGATGGGTCGGTGGTCAAGAATTAGAACACATCGCAATCGCCACACATGGTCGTATTGTTCCCCGTTTCCAGGATCTTTCTGCTGATAAATTAGGTACTTGTAAAAGAGTATACGAAATGAGTTTTGGTACAACTAAAGATAAAATGTTAGTAATTGAACAAGAAGGTTCGATTTCTAAGACTGTTACTTGTTTCATTCGTGGTTCAAATAAAATGATTGTCGATGAAGCTAAACGTGCATTACACGATTCCTTATGTGTAGTACGTAACTTAGTAAAGGATTCACGTGTGGTTTATGGTGGTGGTGCTGCTGAAGTTACAATGTCTGTTGCAGTTTCTGAAGAAGCTGATAGACAACGTGGTATCGATCAATATGCATTTCGTGCATTTGCCCAAGCTTTGGATATGATTCCAATGACTTTAGCCGAAAATTCTGGTTTGGATCCAATTGAAACTCTAACAACTTTGAAGAGTAAACAAATTAAAGAAAAATCATCTCTAATTGGTGTTGATTGTTTAGGCAATGGTACCAATGATATGAAAGAATTGTTTGTTGTTGATCCTTTTATTGGTAAGAAACAACAAATTTTATTAGCTACTCAACTGTGTAGAATGATCTTAAAAATTGACAACGTCATTATCAGTGGAAAAGATGAATACTGATTAAAGTGTAAGTACTTATATAAATAATAAAAAATACGATTCATATAAACATTTGTCATTCTATTCATAGAATTATTTTTTAACTCTAGTTAAAGCTTTCTTGCTTATTATAATCATTCAATTTTTTAGCGAGTTACTTACCCGTTTCATTTACGGGATTTGAAAGATTTCAAATAATAGAAATGAAATATGTTATATAAGATAATAATAAAGATGGTTCTTTTAACTCTATGATAATAGAAAATATATAGTAATAAGGACTACTTGTACAAGAGCAGTATCATTAGCTAGATAACTACATTAGAAAGTTTTTATAGTGGTATCTGCTATTAGTATTATTCTTCTTAGTTTCCGAATTATTTTTTCATTTTTTATGGATCCATATTTTAACAAGTTATTTGATATTAATATTTCCATATTGCTTTTACAATTACTATACATACAGAAAACATAAAATAATACAATTAGAAATGCTTTCACTCAGAAAGAAAGTAGAAAATAATCATAATTCTAGAAAAAAAATAAATACTAATTTACATTCAGAAGATGAAATATCAACAATATCAGGAAATGATGGTGTAAATTCTACATCTGGAAACGATACTAGAGGTACTCAAAGTGCTGGAACCAATTCCAAGGGATTTGTTGAATCTGATCCTTCAATGGCTGATTTAGAAACTGCATTTTCTACCATTAACATCATATTCGATAGATTAAGGAGCGCTGTACCACAAGAAAGACTACAAGCTTCATATGAATTGAAGACATCATTAATTTTATTAGCTCGTGAAGTATCTATTGAACAATTTCAGAGATTCAGTAATGTTTTAAACAATAAAATTTTTGAGTTAATTCATGGATCTGACGTTAATGAAAAAATTGGTGGTATATTAGCAGTCGATACATTGATTGGATTTTACATACATACAGAAGAATTACCAAATCAAACCTCTAGATTGGCGAATTATCTCCGTGTGTTAATCCCTTCAAATGATATAGAAGTTATGCGTTTAGCAGCTACTACATTGGGTAAATTAGCAATATCTGGTGGGACTCTAACTTCAGATTTCGTAGAATTTGAAGTTAAAACTTGCATTGAATGGTTAAATACATCCCCTGAAAATACGTCTTCAAGCTCTAAACAGGAATATAGAAAGCATGCTTCTTTACTGATTTTTACTTCATTGGCAAACAATTCTCCTTATTTGTTATATCCATATGTCAACTCTATTTTAGATAATATTTGGAGAGCTTTGAGGGATTCCAAACTTGTTATTAGAATGGATGCGGCAATGACTTTGGGAAAATGTCTTTCAATCATCCAAAATAGAGATTCCTCATTAACAAAACAATGGTATGAACGTCTTTTCAAAGGTTGCGTGTATGGTTTAACATTAAATACAAATGAATCAATACATGCCACATTACTTGTATATAGAGAATTGTTGATACTCAGGGGTTCATATTTGAAAGCAAAATATGACGACATCTACCGTTCTACAATGAAATATAAAGATCACAAATACGATGTTATAAGGAAAGAAATATACACTATTTTACCCTTATTGGCCTCATTTAACCCAGATATTTTTACAAACAAATATCTAGATCAAACAATGCTTCATTATTTAATGATATTAAAAAATTTAAATGCAAGCAGCACAAATATATCTGATAAACCATACATTTTGGTATCAATCAGTGATATTTCTTTTGAAGTTGGATCCAGTATCACTCCGTACATGGATCCAATATTAGATAATATACGAGATGGCCTAAAAGAAAAATTCAGAAATAGAAAGAACTTTGAGCGTGAATTATTTTATTGCATTGGGAAGCTTGCTTCTGCAGTTGGTGCTGCATTAGCAAAACATTTAAATAAGGATATACTCGATCTTATGCTGGCTTGTCAGTTATCTGCTTACATGCAGGAAACACTTCTTATATTGAATGAAAAAATTCCCGGACTACAGCCAGTAATAAATGATCGGTTATTAAACCTTCTATGTATTTCACTATCTGGTGATAAGTTTAATCAACCAGGATCATCAACATCATTAAAACCATTCTCGTTAGAAAAAGCTCGTCAATGGAGGAATAAAACAATTTTGAGAAAAACAGGTGAAATTAATGACGATGCTAATGATGCAAAGATACTGACGCAAGCACTCAGAATGCTTCAAATTATTAACCATGAATATTCATTGACTGAATTTGTCAGAATAGTTACTATATCTTATATTGAACATGAAAATCCTTTCGTAAGAAAATTAGCAGCTCTAACTTCTTGCGATTTATTTGTGAAAGATAATATTTGTCAACAGACCTCTCTTCATGCATTAAATTCCGTTTCTGAAGTTTTAAGTAAATTGCTTACAGTTGCGATAACTGATCCAATTGCTGAAATTAGATTTGAAATTTTACAGCATTTGGATTCAAATTTTGACCCACAATTGGCTCAACCAGATAACATGAGATTACTTTTCATGACTTTAAATGATGAAGTTTTTGCCATTCAAATGGAAACAACAAAAATAATTGGAAGACTTACAACTGTAAACCCAGCTTATGTCATCCCTTCACTACGCAAAACTTTATTAGAACTGTTAACCCAACTAAAATATTCTAATAGGCCAAGAAAAAAAGAAGAGAGTGCGACTCTTCTGTGTACTTTAATTAGTTCAAGTAAAGAAGTTACAAAAGCATATATCGAACCTATTTTAGATGTTTTACTACCTAAATCACAAGATAATTCATCTGCCGTAGCATCTACAGCCCTTAAAGCAATAGGTGAATTAGCTGTTGTTGGTGGTGAAGATATGAAAAAGTATCTTGGTGAATTAATGCCATTGATTATAAGCACATTCCAAGACCAGTCAAATTCTTTTAAAAGAGATGCTGCCTTGAAAACATTGGGTCAGTTAGCTTCTTCTTCTGGTTATGTCATCGACCCTTTACTTGATTATCCAGAACTTTTAGGAGTTTTAATCAATATTTTAAAATCCGAAAGCTCCCAAAACATTAGAAGGGAGACAGTTCGTCTTATTGGTATTTTGGGTGCATTGGATCCATATAAGCATAGAGAAGTTGAGGTTACATCCAATACAAAAATCTCTGTGGAGCAAAATGCCCCTTCTATTGACATTGCATTATTGATGCAAGGTATGTCTCCCTCAAATGAAGAATATTACCCAACTGTTGCGGTAAATATGTTAATGAAAATTTTAAGAGATCCATCACTATCTTCTCACCATACAGCTGTTGTACAGGCCATAATGCATATATTTCAAACCCTAAAATTAAAATGCGTTTCTTTTCTAGGTCAAGTAATCCCTGGTATCATTTCTATAATGCACTCATGCCCACCTTCTTTATTAGAATTTTATTTTCAGCAATTAGGTTTGTTGGTCACAATTGTGAAGAAACATATAAGGCCCCATGTTGATGAAATGTGCGAAGTAATTCAAGAATTTTTCCCAATAGTAAAGTTACAGATACCAATTCTTTCTGTTATTGACGCTATATCCAAGTCTATGGCTGGTGAATTCAAGAGATTTGTACCACAGACATTAACCCTCTTTTTAAATGTTCTTGAAAATGATAAATCACCTAAAAAGAATGTTTCTATTAGAATTTTAAAATCGATTGTTGTTTTTGATTCAAATATGGAGGATTATGCACACCTAATTATTCCTACAATAGTTAAAATGTCTGAATTCTCTCCTGGTAATTTAAAAAAAATGACAATTGTAACATTAGGAAAATTAGCAAAATGTATTAATCTATCTGAAATGTCATCTCGAATTGTCCAGTCGTTAGTACGTGTATTAAATGCTGGTGATAAAGAGTTAATCAAATGCACAATGAATACATTGAGTTTATTATTACTCCAACTTGGTACAGACTTTACCGTTTTTGTTCCTATTATTAACAAGACATTGATCAAAAACCATATACAACATAGTATATATGACCAATTAGTAAACCAATTACTTAATAATGAAGGTTTACCAACGAACATCGTGTTTGACAAAGAATATGACTTGGGAGCGAAAGAAACTACTGAAATAGACACAACACCTGCTAAGGTGCCAATTAATAAGGTTGTGCTCAAAAATACATGGGATTGTAGCCAACAAAGAACAAGGGAAGACTGGCAAGAATGGATCAGAAGATTATCCATTCAATTATTAAAGGAATCTCCATCACATGCTTTACGTGCATGTTCGGGCTTAGCTGGTATTTATAACCCATTAGCTAGAGATTTATTTAATGCGTCCTTTGCTAGCTGCTGGACTGAGCTTTACTCGCAATACCAAGAAGATCTAGTTAAATCACTTTGTACCGCGTTGTCATCTCCTCAAAACCCTCCAGAAATCCATCAGACATTACTAAATCTTGTTGAATTTATGGAGCATGATGATAAACCCTTACCTATTCCGATTCAAGTATTAGGTCAATATGCACAAAAATGCCATGCATATGCTAAAGCATTACATTACAAGGAAGTGGAGTTCATTCAAGAACCAAACACCTCTACTATAGAATCACTAATTAGTATTAATAATCAGTTGCACCAAACTGATGCTGCAATTGGTATATTAAAACATGCTCAACAGCATCATGACTTGCAATTAAAAGAGACATGGTATGAAAAACTTCAGAGATGGGAAGATGCTTTAAACGCCTATAATCAACGTGAAAAAGATGGAGAAGATTCATTTGAAGTCATGATGGGTAAGATGAGGTCTTTGCATGCATTAGGTGCCTGGGAAAAACTTGCTGATTTAGCAGCAGATAAATGGCCTAATTCTAAAATTGAAGTTAAAAAGGCTATGGCCCCCCTTGCTGCAGGTGCTGCATGGGGCCTTGGCCAATGGGGGGAAATAGAGCAATACATCAGCGTTATGAAGCCTCAATCTCCAGACAAAGAATTTTTTGATGCTGTTCTAAGTTTACATAAGAATAATTTTTCGGAAGCAGAAAAACATATATTTAATGCTCGTGACTTATTAGTTACTGAGATATCTGCATTGATTAACGAGAGTTATAATAGAGCTTATAGTGTTGTTGTTAGAACCCAGATTATTGCTGAATTAGAGGAGATTATAAAGTATAAGAAATTACCGCAAAACTCAGAAACTGCTATTGTTATTAGAAATACTTGGAATAAGAGATTACTAGGATGCCAAAAGAATGTAGACGTATGGCAAAGAGTTTTAAGAGTGAGATCATTAGTTGTAATTCCAAAGCAAGATATGCAAATATGGATCAAGTTCGCTAATTTATGCAGAAAATCAGGCAGAATGGGATTAGCTCGTAAAGCGTTGAACTCTTTACTGGAAGATGGCGGTGACCCAGATCATCCTAGCACTGCTAGAGCCCCTCCTCCAGTAATTTATGCTCAACTAAAATATATGTGGGCTATTGGCTCTCAACGAGAAGCATTAATGCATCTAATTGGATTTACCTCAAGAATGGCTCATGATTTAGGTTTAGATCCAAACAACATGATTGCTCAAAACGTTCCTCAAAATAGTACAATCGCTCCTGATCATCAGAAAGAGCACACCAAATTACTTGCAAGGTGTTTCCTCAAGCAAGGTGAGTGGAGAGTATCGTTGCAATCAAACTGGAGAGTTGAGAATCCTGACGCTATTCTAGGTTCATATTTACTAGCAACACATTTTGACGATACCTGGTATAAAGCATGGCATAATTGGGCATTGGCTAATTTTGAAGTTATTTCAATGATAACTTCAGGATCAACGGAGAAGACGAATACTGATTCAACATCACCCTCTAATGCCGTATATAGAATTGAGAATGGTATAATGGGTGCCGATTCTTCTCAGGTAACACCTAGTAAATATTCTGTCGAATTGATTCAACGACATGTTGTTCCAGCCATTAAGGGATTTTTCCATTCTATATCGTTATCTGAAGCTAGTTCTCTTCAAGATACTTTAAGATTATTAACACTTTGGTTTACTTTTGGTGGTATTCCCGAAGCAACCCAGGCAATGCATGAGGGTTTTAGTTTAATCAAGATTGGAAACTGGTTAGAAGTATTACCTCAATTAATTTCCCGTATACATCAGCCAGATCAAATAGTTAGTAGATCATTGTTATCATTATTATCAGATTTAGGGAAAGCTCATCCACAAGCTCTTGTTTATCCATTAACTGTTGCTATTAAATCAGAATCTATTTCAAGACAAAAAGCTGCATTATCAATTGTTGAAAAGGTGAAAACACATAGTCCTGTATTAGTTGACCAAGCAGAGTTAGTGAGTCATGAATTAATTAGAGTTGCAGTGTTATGGCATGAGTTATGGTATGAAGGTTTAGAAGATGCTAGTAGACAATTTTTTGGTGAACATAACACAGAGAAAATGTTTGCCACGTTAGAACCACTACACGATATGTTGAAAAGAGGACCAGAAACTTTAAGGGAAATATCCTTCCAAAATTCATTTGGAAGAGATTTAACAGATGCCTATGAATGGGTAATGAATTATAAGAGAACCAAAGATGCAAGCAACTTAAATCAAGCATGGGACATTTACTACAACGTTTTCAGAAGAATTAGTAGACAGTTACCTCAATTGCAGACTTTAGAATTACAGCATGTTTCTCCAAAATTATTGTCAGCACATGATTTAGAATTGGCTGCTCCAGGTACTTACTCTGCCGGTAAAGCTATTGTGAGGATTACTAAGTTTGAACCTGTATTTTCTGTAATTTCCTCAAAGCAAAGGCCTCGTAAGTTTTCAATAAAAGGCAGTGATGGTAATGATTATCAATATGTATTAAAAGGACACGAAGATATTAGACAAGATAATTTAGTTATGCAACTGTTTGGCTTAGTTAATACATTACTACAAAACGATGCGGACTGTTTCCAGAGACATCTAGATATACAGCAATATCCGGCTATTCCTTTATCCCCAAAATCCGGTCTGTTAGGCTGGGTCCCAAATAGTGACACGTTCCATGTATTGATTAGAGAACATCGCGAGGCTAAGAAGGTTCCTTTAAATATCGAACATTGGGTTATGTTACAAATGGCACCAGATTACGATAATTTAACTTTACTTCAAAAGGTAGAGGTATTTACATATGCCTTGGATAATACCAGAGGGCAAGATTTGTATAAAGTATTATGGTTAAAGAGTAGATCATCGGAATCATGGTTAGAAAGAAGAACTACTTACACAAGATCACTTGCAGTTATGTCAATGGTTGGTTATATCTTAGGGTTAGGTGATCGCCACCCTAGTAACTTAATGTTAAATAGAATAACAGGGAAAGTTATTCATATTGATTTTGGTGATTGCTTTGAAGCTGCAATTTTAAGAGAAAAATTCCCAGAAAAAGTTCCGTTTAGATTGACAAGGATGTTGACATACGCGATGGAAGTAAGTGGAATTGAAGGTAGTTTCCGTATCACCTGTGAAAATGTGATGAGGGTTTTGAGAGATAACAAAGAATCTTTAATGGCTATTTTAGAAGCTTTTGCATTTGATCCTTTAATCCATTGGGGTTTTGATTTATCAACCCAAACAATCGCAGAACAAACTGGTATAGAGTTACCTCTAACAAACCCAAGTGAACTTTTGAGAAAAGGTTTAATAACAGCTGAAGAAGCTGCAAAAATGGAATTGGAGCAAAAGACAGAAATTAGAGACGCTAGGGCTATGCTGGTACTAAGACGTATTACTGATAAACTTATGGGGAATGATATTAACCGTTTTAAGGAATTGAATGTTCCAGATCAAGTTGATAAATTAATTCAACAAGCCACTTCTGTCGAGAACCTTTGTCAACATTATATAGGCTGGTGCCCATTCTGGTAATCCTTCTTTTTTATGATTGACTTCATGTTTAGATATATTTTATAAGATCCTGTATATAAAGATAGAAATTTGATTATCTCTTTTGCTGCGTTGTTGTTTGATTTATCATCGCTTATGAACTTATTGTTAAAATTTTTATTTAAGTGAACAATTGTGAATTACTTAAATGTGAACTATTTATGAACTATATAGTCGATGCATATAAAACAATTGGAGAACATATACTATTCTAATTAAACCTTGATATTATGAAAATAAGAAAACGTTTGAAAAATGCAATATAAATAAATACTTTCATTTTAAAAGGAAAGTTACTTATTTTGAACTTGTGTTGGGAAGCCATTAACGTCATTGCTTACTTTGTAGATATTCCTAGGATTAGGATCACTATGGTCAGTTGGTAATGAATGTCTTCTACTCATTGCATTGGAATCCAATAAATGACTATCTATACCCCAACACATTCCAGGGCCAGGGTAATTGTTTAGTGGATGGTAATTTTCTCCTGGATTCCCAGAAAATGTCATTCTTGAGCCTTGTGAGTATTGCTTGTTTTTATAATTGCTTTCACTCTGAAAATATGGGTGACTTTGATTATTGAATGTATTCATTTGATGACCAGTGTTAATTATTCTTGGAGAATACAAAGTTTGTCCAAAGTATGGTGGATATGAGAGGTAGGCATTATTTCTCGGTATATCTGAAGGAGCATTATTTATCAGAGTCTTATTTGGTAAAGCCATATCTTCATTTGAGAAAAATATATTTTCTTTCAGTTCTTTTCTGCTTTCATTTAAGGCGCCGTCAATGGTATAATAATTTTGATTAATTGTGCTATTTAATGCTGATGAAGGATATAGAGGAGCAACATTCATTGATTCTTTTGACTTAGAGTCTTCAAGAACAGTACTGACAGAGTTGAGATTATTATTATACATGAACTCATCCTTCAAATCAAATGATGGTATAATCGATGTTGTGTAGTTTTTATAAGCATTGTCTTCAACATCAGATAAAGGTGAAGCAGCATTTGAATTTATATCAAATTGGAAATTTTCACCGCTATTTTTACTTGACTTTGAAGCAAAAAAAGCTGAGAATATTGATGTAGATATATCTCTTTGTGCTTTTGAACCTTCATCTAATGATTTTGTTCTGAGACGTTTTATTTGGTTGACTTCAAATAGATGATTTTCAGTTCGTTGATTGTTTAAAAATTTTTGCTTGGTTTTATTATTAACTTTGCTAGAACTGTCTTTGGAATCTTTTATCTCAACTTTCCAATTTTCAAAATCTACCAAATATTTTCTATCTTTATTCTCTTTATTCTCAGCTTCATTACTTACTTCAGTTTCCACAATTTCATCAATTTTAATTTTATCTTCTTCTATTCTTGATTCAATATTTCCTAAATCCTGGTTTATCTTCTTTTTAGATTCCTTCTTATTTTTTAAAGTTTTTAATATTTTATTTGATATCCTCCAAAAAGGACGCTTTGGTAAATTTAATGCTTTTTCATGAATATAAGTCTCTGGTATTTCTGTTTTAATATTTTCTAACTCTTCAGCACTATATATAAACTTTTTATGAAATTTTCTGTCTAGATTATTCAAAGAAGTGTTCAATTTTTTCCTTTTAGCAATCCTTTCCTTTTCTTGATTAATTTCTTGGTGATGCTGCAGTGCAAAAAATAAATCATCAAAATTTTCTGACTTACTCATTTTAATGATAAATTTACAAAATATAACTGTTTAATGGGTATTCTAAAACAATAAAATCTTCTCAAAAGTGGTTATTTAAAATATCCCCTAAAATGCTAATGTGAATAAAATTTCTTTAATTGAAGAACTGTGATTTGAAAGAGAAATGCAACAAAATATGGCGGTTTGCCTTCAATATGCAAGTTATATTTAATGATATAGATTTTATTCAATATATGTATATTCTAACAGATATATTTTTGGTTTCTTCGTATATGATTCTCCAAAAAACTTCAAATATTCCTTGTCACTTCCTTTAAACTCATCGATTTCTTAAAAGTCCGACGATTTTGTGATATCTTAATAAGATTAAAGAAGTCCGTACATGGTGATGAATATACCGATATTCCACATAAAATAACAGTAATAGTTTCCTAATAAATATTTTGAATTAAACTATGTAAACGATGTATATACATATATATATATATATGTTGATGATATGAATTGTTATTCACTTTTAAATATACTTACTTAGCTGGAGCATATTCTAATTCATTACTGTTTT
Source organism: Vanderwaltozyma verrucispora (assembly GCA_030565105.1). Taxonomy (NCBI): domain Eukaryota; kingdom Fungi; phylum Ascomycota; class Saccharomycetes; order Saccharomycetales; family Saccharomycetaceae; genus Vanderwaltozyma; species Vanderwaltozyma verrucispora. Next base: position 103,154 of record JAJMAX010000021.1, read on the forward strand.
CGTATTCGTACATATCTAATGCAACGATAGCGGATTCTCTAACAACATCAACTTCATCATTTAAGTATTGTTTTAAGATTGGTAAAACTTCTGGAGTGGCAATAGCACCTAAAGCTTCAGCAGCTTCGTGTCTAACCATTGGAGCTTCAGATTTACGGGCTAAAACTTCGTGTAATTGTGGAACAATGATTGGGTTACCCATTTGACCAAAAACGTATGCAATTTCGTGTTTGAATAAAGCAGATGGATCGTTAAAACCAGTGGCTAAGGCAATACAAGCGTCATCATTATCAAAATCTCTCAATCTGAACATAGCTCTGTATCTTTCGAACATTGGTTTAGATTGATCATTTAAGATGTTCTTTAATTCTTCAATCTTATACTCTTGTTGTAAAGCTAATGGTGGAGCTGGATCAATTGAAGAGTATAAAGATTTTTGTAGATGTTCTTTTGATCTTTCGGCACCGTGTGTCCATCTGATTCTGTTAGCAGCTAAATCACAAGTTTGTCTAACTTCTAAAGCTGGATCTTCTTGAGCAGCTTTTTCTAATAATTCTAAAGAAGCTAAGTCACCTAACGCACCTAAAGCTTCAGCAGCTTCATGTCTAACCATACACTGCTGGTTTTGATCAATGGTAACTTCTCTTAAAACAGGACAAGAATCCATGTTTTTAGTTTGACCTAAAACGTAAGCGACTTCATGCTTTAATAATTCACTATCATCACCGAAACATTCAGCAATGTAATTAACAGCAAGTTTGGCAACTTCTGGTTTCTTTTCGAATTCTTCAGCAATACATTTTAAGTTAAACAAAGCTCTAAATCTATTTGCTAATTCAGTTTTACCAGAGTTATCAATTAGAATGTCTCTTAATTGTTCTAAAGTAGAACCTTCGACAGTTTCTTGGAAGTGCTTTTCAAAGTTGGTAGACATTGTATTCTTGATTAGATGTTGTTACTCGACTACTTTCTAAGAAAAAAATACTTCAAAAATAAATGTTATTCAGAGTTAAAAATGAATTGAAACTTAGAAACTTAAAATGGGTCAAGATATTAGGTATAGTCAACAATATTAACTTATATAATGTTTCAAAAACACTTTTGTACCTGCACATTTCAACTATTATTAGAAGAAAGCATACTCATAGCTCTTCTCATCTATTAAAATTTTTTCATCGTTTGGCATTTCTTGCACTTCGGAAAAAGAAAAGAGTTTCTCATACGAATGTATCTCGCTAAGAATATTATGAAGGACTAAATCTATATGAAAGAATTATAATTTAGAGCTAGAATATGACATACATTCAGCATTACGAATTGCAACAGATCTTCATCGTTAATTTTAAAGGACACATTTAAATATTTTTTGGAAATATTTGTGAATCTGAGAATTCCGCCAAATTCTACTAAAATAATTAGGTGTAAGAATCAAAATACTGGTGGTAATGCCTAATCCGTCTTTAAATAATACTTATGAAGCGTTTAAATAATTGGGCATTCAGGTACAGTAATAAAATTAAGTTTACAATCAGCAGTTCCTTTTCTTAATTAAGAAAAAGAATCTAAAAAGAGTGTGGAACCTATCAATCCTTGAGAAAGAAAGAAAATAAACTTCACAAAGAATGCTTATTTTCGCACTTTTAATCGTGTACACTAGATTATATATATTACATTTAAATTAAGGAACCAAAGAAAAATATCTCCATAAACAGTAAATACTTAAGAGCTTTTTAGTAAATGCTGCAAGCTTAATCACACGATTGTACTATAGATGAGTCCTTTTACCAGTTATATAACAGCACATTGTATATAATTTTGCTAATGCTTAGTCTTGTTAATTTAATTAAGGAAATAATTGTTTTACTTCATAACTCAGACACAAATGATAGTCCATTTGGTGGTTATGTGTGGATCTTTTAAATATGTAAAAAGTGAAAGTGCTCAATTAAAGGGAGTTTTAAAGTGAGAATGTAAGTTATTTTATAAACAGGTGTATATAGTAATGGATGGAAAAGAAGTTAACTAAAGAACACATAAAAATGTCGAGAATCAGATTGAATATTCGACTAACTAATAGAGTTGTTATTGTCTTTGTTACTGTTTATCATTAGTTTAATATCTGAATTCATGTACATACTACTATCTATTCTATGTGTTGATATGATCCATTTCTTTAAGATTAAGAAAGTATATAACGTTAAGCAATATATTATTTCCTTGTCAAAAGCCCTCTATTTATATGTTTAATTTCAGAATGACTCTTAGACTTAATTGCTCAACTTGAGAAAGTTTTTTTGAGTATTCCTCGCTCGTATTTAAAATCAATAAAAACGTTGGCCATTGCAATGATAAACCATCTAAGTTAAACATTGGTTAGGTAGATAGATATAGTACGCAAGCAATCAATCAGTTGTTCAATTATGGGGAATGAATACCTAGGACCATAACAATTCACTGTTTCATATATCACACGCTGTCCCATCAAACCTGGTTTGCGTCTAAAATATCTGATAAATTCTATTTCTACGTCGTGCATGCTTAGTAACTTGTATACTATTCATATCCATCGAACTATGAATTTTTTTTTAACGTTATTTCCCCTAAATTCAGCTATCATTTTTTACAACGGATGATCAACTAAGCCTCTTTGGCCAAGTGGTAAGGCATCGCACTCGTAATGCGGGGATCGTGGGTTCAATTCCCACAGGAGGCATTTTTTTTTGTTATTTAAAATAATCTCTAATTCAAGATGAAGTTAGTATATACAATTTAAAACGGTTTCTATTACTTAGTTTTACTATTTTTTACAAATAAGTCAAATAGGAGTAATCTATTTTGGTTTTTAAATATTTTTATATATATTATAAAGGCAATAATCTTAATTCTTTTTCTTAGCTTCTTCTTCATCACGTAAAGCATAAATATGTGCAGTAAATGGTTCTTCTAAGTTCAATGCAAAACTGTACATTGTGTAAACAGTGAAAGTAACAATCAAACCGGCTGGTTTACCATATATCAAAGAAGTACCTAAAAATGATAAAGTTGAGCCTTGATACATTGGATTGTTAGAAACATTGAATGGGAATGCAACAACTCTTTCGCTCATTAAAATACCAAAATAATCACCTAAGTAAGTACCTGTAACACCTAATTGGTACATAGAACTAATAACTAAAATTTGACCAATAGCAAAACTTACAATACCTGCAATTCTAACGTATTCTGATTCTAAATATGGAGATGAAGCTTGAACATGTAGGGATTGTTCAAAAAAGTAATCACGAGCAATACCTAAAGAGAAAATAGTAATTGCTAATAAATAGCAACCTCTCTTAGCACCACCAGCCAGTTTAGTTAAAAAATGAGTAGTAAATTCTAACCGAGCAACAAGGTTCCAGAAAATTGGATTAAAAGCTACTAAAGCTAAAGCAATTTTTAAATAATTATCATCAAAATTAATTGTATCAAATAAATCTAAATAGATATCTTGTATTTCAACAAATTTATCAGCAAGTGAAGAACCAAGGTTTGTTGATGAAACAATTGATGCAGCAGATGCGGTAACTGCTGATGCAGTAGCGACAGGTACGGTAACGTTACTCATTTTAATATACGATGATGTTTTTTGATTACTCAACTGTCAAAATAAATTAATATAAAATCTTTAAAGAAAATAAATAAACAAAAGCTGTAGATAAATGACACAATTATTAAATAATTTTAAAAATGAGAAAATGAATTTTTTATCTATTTAAGCAAGTTACAATATCATCTATATCTTTATATATATAGACATACATTACAAATTAAATTTGTATTACAAATTTAATCTTTCATAATTACTATAAACGATGAAACTTGTTCGCAATTAGGACCATCCCCCTTGTCCGGCAAACAGGGCAAGAAACTGACAAAAACAAAAAAAATGCCTTTAAAGTCTTAAAATTTTCAAATTACAATAATAAATAAAGCCTTGGAAAGCCACATGTTTCTTCCGGACACAATTTAAAGATTTATATGGTAATAATGATGATTGATTTCAATGACCGCCTGTAATAATAAGATGAAAACTATAAAATAGGTTTATATAATATAACAAATCAAAAATAGTATATAGTAGGTTTATATCGAGGGGGAGGAGGAGGATGATGATAGTACTTGGTAAATGAATGACTGAACTCATTCCATTCTGAATATATATGTTCAAGATCGTTTTCACTTTCAAACGTAAAAAAATTTAATATGTTTTACCCTATTTTATTTTAATTTATATTTTTACTTTAATTACAATGTATATATAATTAAAAAAATTAACTGAATACTTAATACTGTGTATACCAATATTTGATCAAAATTTTGTTAATCAAATCACAAGTTGATGACAATGTATGGTACTTCAACATCTTCGCCTTCCTTATCATCAGCACATATTTCTAAAATCATAGTACGCACATGAGAAGGAACATCATTCTTTGTTACAAACTTCACTAGTTCAGAAATTGGCAAATTCATTCTTTCCTTTAATTTCTTTGGTGGGAAAAATGAGGCATATAATAACGATACACCATATGATAACATAGTGATTTCTAAACCTTCAACCTCTTCAAAATGCTTGATTAAATCATTTAATTTAATATCACCTTGAATATCAAATCTATCCCAAATTCTGTCATATTCTTTGTCATTATATTTTCCCTTTGGAGATGCAATTGGTTCTGAAAAACCAAAAAATGGTAAAGCAAGATTAACAAAACCATTCTTATATTGTTCGATATCATCTTTATCATCAACAACTTTGTATAATTCTAAGTTAACTAAACCTGTTACTAAAGCAGTTGTTGTAGCAATGGCTGGAATAATACGACCTGCAATAAATTTTGTCTTTTGACGGTCCGCTGGTTCAATGAAATAATTCAAAGCTCTACAGTTTGAACATGATGCAATAAATTCTATATGATGATTAGAATCATCATCTTTTTCAAAACTGACAGGTTCTAATTGGAATCCGTCCAGAGTAGATGGAGCTGGAAGAGAAGCAGCGAGCGCTCCTAAATCGTCCTTTGGAGCTTCAGCATTTGGATCTGGATCATCATCATTAACTTGAATTTTGATGTTGGAGCTTGGGGAAAAGTCAGGAATGATTAAACTTTCAAAAACACCTTTATATTGAGCTTCATTTGGTTCACCAACATCACCTTGTAATCCATAGTTAAAGGCACGTAAATTTGCACCGGCAACAATGAAATGGAAATGATCAGGATTAGAAATATCAAAAACTAAAGGAGCTGGAGCACGTTTTGGACCTGACCAGAATGGAGCACCAGAAGAAGTAGTAGCATCCTTAGGGAAATTGTATAGCAATTGCTGTATATCGTTATTAAACTTCTTTTCGAATTCTAATCTTGCCCATTTAATACAATCTTCAAAGGTACTTGGTTTATTATCAAAAGAATCAGAAATGGATTCAAGTATACCTTTTACGTCACCACTTTGTTTCATAGTATTTTCAATGAAATGATCATCTGCTAAATACAAATTAACATTTTCAGCAGCATCAGTAAAGTAACCTTGAAATAAAGACTTTGCCCAAGCGATAGTATGATCAATCTTATTCGGGAATGAACGTAATGTACATAATGGAATCGATTTTTCTGGTGGATCTCTAGAAGAAGAATATGATTCAGTTAATCTTGGAATAATAACTTGAGTATTACCTTTTGTACCTAAAGTACCAGATTCTAATAATGGCTTACCATAGAATACACAACGACGATCAACGTATGTACGAGCATCGACATTGTCCAAAGCATTAGTAACAAAATCTAAAGATCTCCAGAAGTCATCGTTAAAAATATCTTCGGTTTCAGCACCAACCTTGTCAATCTTACAGGTGATTTTATCTCTCAAGTCAGGGTTCATTGCGATAACTGCATCAGCAGCAACTTCTGATTTATTTCTACCAACATCTTTTGGTCTAAATAAAAATTGTCTGTTTAAATTTGACTTTTCAATGGAATCATTATCAGTGACGATAATTTGACCATCTTTACCGGAACCTAAACCAATCAAAGCCCAATTTTTTAGCATTTCACAACCAATAGCACCTGAACCGACTAAAAATACTTTAGAGTTAGCAACTTTATTATGGAAATCTGAACCAAAAACTGCTATTTGATTGTCATAACGGGAATGTATTGGCTTCGTAGTAGCTTCAGTTCTTGGGAAATCTTTTGAATCTGGTAATGATTCTAAAGAGTCAAAATATAAGAATTGTTTTAATGGGGTAAATTTACCGGAACAACCTTTCAATACTTCTTGTGCGACTAAACCACCAAAAAATGCAACGATACCTGGAATATCACCTCTTGCTTGATAGGATAATTCTCTAATTAAATCTTTGTTAATTTGAGGATCGTCACCTAATACTGCTGGTTCTTGAGCGGCTAAATCAGTAACTAATTTAATTAATTCATTAGCATCTTCATCATTCATTGATCTTGGCAATTCATTTTGGTGTCTAATTTGGAATTGATGTAACGCTTGGAAACCCAAATGCAATTGTGCAGGTCTATCAAATTTAGCAAAATCAGAATAAACAAATTCAGGATTGCTTAAATTTTCTTTTAAAGTTTTATATGAAAATTTTTCTGGAACCCTAACTTCAGTGAAAATACCACCTTTTTTATAAGTGCCTAACTCTTTCACAGATCCAATTCTAAATGCAAATGGGCCTAAAACTTCGACTCTATAAATTGAACCATCATTTAATTTTTCTAAGCCTTCAACTTCAGAAAATTTAACAAATTTACCATCTTCTAAGCCGTGTCTATTATCATCTAACATCGTAACAGTACCATCAGCTTCAATATCAGAAACGATACCTGAACGTAGTTCTTCACCAGTAGTATCTAGAACGGTAAATTCATTACCAAAATCGACAAAAATGTTACCAAATAAACCTCTTGTTTCTGTTGAAATAAATTTAATATTTTGAGAATGACAGAATTCATTTAATTTAACTTTTTCTTCTAATGATAAGATATCAGTAGCGACAATAACTTCAAAATTTTTTAAGATTGATTCATCATCAATATTTGAAATAATGTTAACAGGAACATAAGCATTTAATTCTGCTAATTTTTTTTGTGAAGCTAAATCTCTTTTTTCACCAATTTCATTTTCATTTAAAAAAAATTGACTTGACAAATCTTGAATGGTAATTGGATTTGGATCATATAAAGACATTGATTTAACACCTGCTAAAACAACGTTTTTAGCAATTTCAATACCTAAACCTTTTAAACCAATGATTAAAACATTAGAATGTTGCATTTTTAACATTGCTTCTTTACCTAAGACATACAATTGACGAGAGTATAAACTCTCGTCAATTTCACCATTTTGAACAACCATTTGTAATCTTATATTGAACTTGAGTAAATATATATGTAAAGAACTAGAGATAGAAATAAATTTCAAAATATCAAATCCTGTATATATATATATATATATATAAAAATAAATGCGAATGTGGTTGGTGGTTGTGGTTGTAATTTATTCTTATTCTCAATACACAATAATATAACAAAATGTATTTGAATTGACTTCAAATAATAGCCATTATCATTCAATTAATAAATTACCCTTTTACAAAATCTAATATCAAAATTGCTTATATTTTTGCCACCCAGTTGTCTCTTCGCAAAAGCCATATCATAGTATACGATGCTATACAAGGTGGTTTCTATATATATATGGCAGATGAACTTCTGATCGGGTAAACTTGTAACAGTTTATCAAGTTATTGTGAAAGTATATAGAGAATGAGAAAATGAATACAAAGAGATAGCTGAATGGTAACTTATATTAAGTTTTGTCTCTGCTTGTGTATGTCTATCGGTTTTTAGAGATAAAAATTTTTGCTGACTGAGATCAGATTTGAAAGAAAATTTATATATATATTGACCAAAATGAGCACAATTGTTGCTGAATTATATGGTGGAGCTATTACTACAATTATTCCAAAGGGATTTTTAGATGCTTCTTTATTACGTGAAATTCCAGATACTCAAGAAGTTTATTTGAATAGTCGTGAAATTGATGAAATTTTTGATGATGGTTTTGGAAAAAATGAAAGTATTATTATTGATTTATTAGAAAAAGTTGATGAAAATGATTTTGAAAAAGCATTAGATACACATATTGAGGAAATTTCAAAATTTAATAATTTCAATAATGTCATTAAACAAAAATATAATAAACTTAATGACAATAGTCTAATAATTTTATTAAGTGAAAATGACAATGAAAAAATTAATGTATGTGTTGGTTTAATAAGATTAGAAAAATTTAATACAGATGTAACAATTACAATAAATGTACCGCTTGAAAATAATGGTAGTACTAATAATGATGAACAAAATATCAGAAATACAGATGTTGCATATTCATTTTTAGAAAAAATGATAGAAAATTTCAAAGTTGTTGATGAGTCTCTATTTGTTTAAAGTAGTATCTTTCCGTATGTTAAATATTTTCAATAATATCCTATATATTTGTACGTGTGTGTATAACCTCTTTTCAATTTTAATGATGTTTATATTTACAAATAATGATACAGTGGTAGTTTTATCACAAATCTTACATATTACATAATAATAATAATAATAATAATAATAATAATGCTTTATTATTATCATTCTCTACGAGACATACACTTCTCTCGAAACTCTAATTACCCTTTTAGGGAAAGTAATTCTCTGATATCTTTTAGTTCTTCGAAAAAAATAAAAGAAAAAGTGTTCCTCTCCGAGAAATTTAAGTAAATGCAATGAGCTTTTTGTTACTGATGAGATCCAGATCTGGTATACCAATGTTATAAGCGAATGTTTATGTGTTATTTTTTGTCTCAGTAGGTTCTTTTACAGTGAAAAATCATTATTTGATTTATTCTTTCCTTAACCGATAGCTAAAACTTCTACTACGAATATTCAATGATACATAATCTCTGTAGAATATCAAAATAGGTTCATCTATTCTTGAGTATATATATAATCATATAGTAATTTAATCTGAATGAACAAATTGTTTTGATTCCTTTTTTGTTAGTATAATTGAGTTTTATATCTCTATTTGTATCTGTATAATAGCTGAGTTGAAGGTTTAAACTTTAGTATTGTAAACAAGAAAAATGGGCAAACCTAAAATTCGAAATGCATTATTGAAGAAACTATTCATCATTTCAAGTATTTTAGTTACTCTAATATTCTTTTTTGTAAAATTGGTTAACACTATTCATTCAAATGATATTGAAGAATTATTAGTAAAGGTAAACAAAGAAATAACTTCAAATATAGATTCAATAACTTCTTTGAATCATGGCACAGAGAAAGATGATAAAGTTGTGGAAAGGTTAGAGGAATTAATTAATGATATAATATCTGAACAAACAAAACAATCCAAAGAAATCGATAAACAACGTCGTCTATTGGAGAAGAAAATAACTGAAATAAAAAATATTCCAGAAGATGGTACTTTAAGAGAAAGACTGGCATTTAGTTTTGCCTACGATACTTCAAAAAAGTTTCCAGCATATATTTGGCAAATGTGTACAGAGCCAACTGTTGAAAAAAAAACTGTCCTAAAAGAATCTAATAGAAACAAAAAGGATATAAAAAGTCAATGGGAAGGAAAAAATCCAGGTTTTGTACATGAATTATTTGAAAATCCGGCTATTATGTATGCAATGATTCGTCATCATTACTCTTCAATTCCAGAAATTATTGAAACTTACAATTCACTCCAATCTGATATTCTAAGGGTTGATTTCTTTAAATATTTAATATTGTTAGCAAGGGGAGGCACATATGTAGATCTTGATACTCATCCAATAAATCCAATTCCAAATTGGATTCCAGAATTTATTAAACCACAATCTGTAGGTTTAATTATCGGTATAGAACATGATTCTGACCCAATTGATTGGGTTGTTAGAAATGGAAGAAGATTACAATTTGGTACATGGATTATTCAATGTAAACCAGGCCATCCTATAATTAGAGAAGTTGTTGCACAAATAGTGGAAACTACGTTACAGCGCAAAAAAAATAATGAACTGAATGTAAATGTTAGAAATGATAATAATGTTATGAATTGGACAGGTGCTGGTATTTGGACAGATGTAATATTTTCATATCTAAATAATTACTTAAAGAGTGGTATTGAAAGGAAAATCACCTGGAAGGAATTTCATGACTTAAAAACTTCGAAATTATTAAGTGACGTTCTAGTCTTCCCAGAATTTTCATTTAATGCACCAAATGAATTTAGAGATGATGACCCTCGTAGGTCACTATATTTCTGTACTCACGATAAAAAAAAATCTTGGAAAAATGTTCCTAGAATTGAAAAATAATGAATAATATGGCAATACATAATAACCCAATTATTATCTCTGAAATATGTATTTAATTAAATAATATTTTGTATTAGTGTAAATAATAATTAATAATTGCTTGGTTTAAAAGTTTTTAGAATCAAAATTGAATACTAAATTTTGGCAACAAAAAGTAAAGTTTTTATTTTTACAAAGTATATTTATTTTCACATTAAGTCAATTTTTTTGTAATTAACTATAAATAAATAAAACTGAGTTTTAATGTCGATATTATATCATATTATAAATATATGTGCCCTACTTACTCAGTTACTTACTTTTTATTTCTTTTCATAGTAGCTTTTTGATAAAAATGAACGTAGAGAATTAACACTAATCCTTTTTACTTGATTGCGGCTTGGCAAATACTGGGCTTCTTTCGTATTTCAAACCCTTAAATTGTTGTTCCTTATCATGTGTTTGCTTAATAACCAAAAATCCAACATCAACAAGTTTTGGCCAGTTGACAAATTGAATACCATTGCTTATTAAATAGTGACCACCAATAACCAAAACTAAAAATGCACTAAAGAAGAATGAAAGATTTTTAGAAGAAGAAAAATGGACCTTTGGGAAAAAGATTGTTGCAAATAAAACAGTGAAGGCTGCAATCAAAATTGATGGAATGAATTGAATATATAATGGTCTTCTATCTGGGAAAGGTGATTGAATAAATGTCTTGTAAGGTTTGAAATTACCTAATATTAAATCATAGGAATCTTGTCTTGGGCCATCACTTAAGTTATTTTGATAATAACGAGAAGCTGAATTTATAAAATCATTAAATGCACCTACTTTTGTTCTTTGGCCTGTTCTGGTAAAGTCAGTCTTTAATGCACCTGTCCCTGAGTACGAAACACTTACAGCATCTGCATTATCAGCCCATAAGTTTTGAAATGTTTTCAATAGAGATTTATCAGTTTCCCAAGAAGTACCATCTAAAATAACTTCTGAATCTTCAAATGCCTTTTGTAAAATCCAGTTGGCTAAAACTGATTGAACAACATTGGTTCTATCTAAACAATCCATACAATTTGTTCTGACAACAGCTGTTTGTTCAGAGACAATTTCTAATGTTTCACCATCTGATTTTTGGATTTTATGAAAAACATTTGTATTTGATAAACCTCTCTTGACCAACTCATCAATTAACAAGTTAACTCTGTGCCATTGCATCTTTCTACATTCATGATGGAAATCGAAATAAATGTAATGTAGGTTTGAATCATTCAATTGGTCAATTGCATTTTCATAAGATTCTTTAACTGGTAACTCATAACCCTTTTGATTAACTAAGTTAACTAAGTAATTATCACCATATAATTTCTTTTGTTCATCAAAATGTAATTTCGTTGATTTCAAGCTGTCATTAGTTGATCTTGTAACTAACATAGGTTTATATTTTAAAGTATTAATTTCAGCCCAGTAAGTTGGAACAGAACCTCTAGTTTGTAAGAAACTGAATATTTCAACAGATGAATTACATTCTGTTGGTTGAATTAGCAAAATTTGTTCAGTTTCATTGAAATTGGCAACATTACCATTTTCATCAACACCACGGCGGAAATATCTTGTACCAGCTCTTAAAACACTACGTCTAGTAATTAGTGAAATAGATATTGGTTTATAATTGAAAACGGTTGAGACAGAGTTTACATAGCCATAAATAACAGGTTGAATGAATTGGTTAATTCTTGAGTCATTTGTTTCATGATATAAATTTTGTAAATCTTTTGTTAAGAAATTATTCCAAAAAAATCTTTTATCAGTAGTTTCCCATGAATTTTCTTTAAATTTTTCATTCCTTTGCAAAGAATTTGTTAAATCATAAGTATTTGAAAAAAATAAAGTTGAATTTTTCATATTTAAATCAAGTAAATTTAAATATTCATTTTCATCAGAATCAATTTTTTTTAAATTGACAACAGGAATTATTGAATGTTCTATAATTTTATAGATATTATTACCATTAATATAACCTACTTTGCTAATCTTATTTGCAACAATTGCATATTTATTCAATTTCAACTTAATAAAACCCAGTAATGTTGAAATCTTTGTAATTTTTGTATTATCAATTGGGAATTCTTCAATACCGACAATTTTAACGCCTTTATCATTACTTGATAATTTTAAAACGATATCATCTTGTTTTAAATTTGAACTTGTATTTGCTGATTTAAACAATAAACCGTCTGAAGTAGTAGCTAATAATAACGAATTAACTTCACTCATTTTTTCTGTATTGGTGATCTTATACAGATATTTCTAATTATTTGTACCAACAATTGAATACAAAAAAAAAATAAATAAGTTAAAGTTCTATTTTTTTCGAATGCACCTGAATTTAAATGTGGGAAAATAACTGAAGGTATAAAGAAAACCTAATAAAAAAATAATACAAAAGAGAAGAAATTACAATACTATTTGTAATGACAATTATATTATACAATATTTATAAATGTTGTATAAACTATAAACATTCTATCAAGTTGTCACCGTTTAGATCTAGTCAACTAACTTTCTACACTACGTATTGCAGAAACAAAATTCCAAACGAGTTTGAATTTTTCACTTTGAAATTTGAATATTTTTTTGCCTCATTGTCACTATAAACGACGCTATTTTTTGATAATTTATTTCTGAATCTTATTAATTTAATGGCAACTTATCGTGTACTTGTATAAATGGAGGGAGTTCGTTGGTCCTTTTTAAGTTAGAGTCCATCCAAACCAAGGATTAGTGAAGAGTAGATACCAATTTAGTTATATCTACCTTTTTTTTTTCTGTTGGTTTATTACGTTTTATAGAATTTGAGAATTATGTCCTATCAATTGAGCGCCACTTTAAAGGGACATACGCAGGATGTCAAAGATGTGGTCGCAATTGACAACGAGACAATTGCTAGTGTCTCTAGAGATGGTACTGTGAGAGTGTGGAACAAGAATGATTCAGTAGTTGATGCTGAACATGACATATCATGGTCTGATAATATCATCTATTCAACTGAATCGTTTTTAAATGCGATATGTTATGATAATATGAATAACTTATTGTATTTTGGTGGTAAAGATGCATTGATATTGTCTAAAGATATACATTCAAAATTAGATGATATTCCTTATGTTACCCTTATTGGACATACCGATAATATTACATCTTTAGAATGCGATTCTTCAACAAATACATTGTTAAGTAGCAGTTGGGATAAAACTGCTAAAGTTTGGAATTTAGAAGATGGTTCAATTAAATATGATTTTAATAAACATAATCAATCTGTATGGGATATTAAATTACTTTCGGAAAATAAATATATTACTGCCTCTGCTGATAAAACAATCAATATTTGGGAAAATGGAAATTTATTAAAAACTTTCGAAAATATTCATACTGATGTTATCAGAAAATTGGCCATATTAAATAATTCATCATTCTCAACTTCTGAATCCCAATTTATATCATGTTCTAATGACTCTTTAATTAAATTATGTGGCGTATATGATGGCCAAATCATGAACACTTTTAAGGGCCATGAATCATTTATTTACGATATTTGCTTGAATAAAACATGCAATAACGAATTAATATCCTGTGGTGAAGACAGATCTATTAGAATATGGGATATTGAATCTAGAAATATCAAACAAGTAATTATTTTACCTGCTATCTCAATTTGGTCAATAGACACTCTTCCAAATGGTGATATAGTTGTAGGTTTAAGTGATAACACAATAAGAATATTTACAAGAGATGAAAGTAGATTTGCAAATCAAAATTTGCTTGCCGAATTTAACGAAGCCGTTTCTTCTTCTTCTATTAATGCGAATTCATTAGAATTTGACGAATCGAAGCTATCACCTCCTGAAACTTTATTGAATCCTGGGAAGAAAGAGGGTCAAATTGCCGTTATCAAAAGTTCTACCGGCAAACTAGAGGCATACCAATTTCTACAAAATAGATGGACTAAAGTAGGCGATGTTGTTAGCTCATCGACGGCTACAAGTGACAAAAAAGTTCAATATGAAGGTAAATTATATGATTATGTTTTTGATGTCGATATCCAAGAGGGTCAACCTTCTCTAAAATTACCAGTTAATATAAATGATAATCCTTATTCTTTAGCTGATCAATTTATTATTAAGTATGATTTACCATCTAGTTACAGAGACCAAATTGTTAACTTTATTATTACCAATACAAGTGGTATGTCATTAGATGAGAATACTACTGCTACATCTACCACTACGAATAATAATGATACTATAATAAAAAATACAGACAATGCATATTCCACTAACAACTACAAAGTTTTACCTGTACATGATTTCTTAACTATTTCTACATTTAATCCAGATACCATTTTCAACGGAATTGTAAAATTGAATAGCGAAGAACAAACATTCGAGGATGATGTATTAGCTGAAATTGGTGCTGCCTTACAAGACGTGGAAAACGGCTGGGAATTCCTACAATCAATTGCTTTTACTATTAGAACAAAGTGGAGAGTGAAGACTCCTGCATATGATATACTTCGAATTATTGTTATTTACTTACCTAATACTTCAGATATAAGCGATTATATTTCCGAAGGTTTAGGAAATCAAAATATAACTCTAGCAATGCTCACTGTACGTTTGTTAGCAAATGCATTTAAAAATGAAAAGTGGGGCTTACAATTATTAGGATCTAGTGAAGTTAAACAATCAATATTCGAAACTATTGATACCAATTTTCCAGATGCTACAGAGAAACAATCAATGCTATTTGCAATATCTACTGCCACCTTAATATTTAATTTTTCTGTATTGGTTGTCCAAGATCAGAAACACTTAGATATTTTACATATTCTTTCTGATGCTATTAATACCAAATTTGGAAAATTAGAAGAATTTCAAAACTCTGAAGAAGCTGCTTATAGATTAACTGTTGCCTATGGAAATCTTGCAACTGTTGAACCAGTTTTAAAGCAGTTTGCACTTTCAGTATCTTGGCTAAAAATTATTAAAAAAATGTATTCTCATGTTCCAAGATTCCAAGACTTGTTTAGCGATTTAAGTATATAGTTTATAACATGCCTTAATTAGTATCATTTTTTTTCAAATTTTTTTTGTTTTTGTGAGATTTTAACATAAAGCATTACTGATAACCATTTTAATGTTTCTTACCTTTATTTAACGTTAATTGCATTGGTTTGGTTTAAACGATAAAATGTACCGATTAATTTTTCAATATTAATTATTTCCAGTAGTCATCCTTCCAGCGGAAATATTTTGAATGGGACCGTAAAGGGATTTTTCTTGTACATTTGTCTGGTATTTCAAATATATATATATATAAGTATTTTTGGAAAGGAAATGAATACAATCAACTAAAAACCAAATTCAAGGAAAATTGATATCTTAGTTACTGGTTAAACTGAAAAAGTTATTTAATTAGTCTTTAGGATGGTTGAAGAAAGCAAGATACGAATTGCTATTGATAGAGGCGGTACTTTTACAGATTGTATCGGCAATATTGGAACTGGAAAGCAAGAGGATGATATCATTATTAAACTTTTATCAAAAGATCCACAGAACTATGATGATGCTTCCATTGAAGGTATCAGGAGATTACTTGAACTTTTTGAAAAGAAGAAAATTAGCAGAGGAATTCCCCTAGATATATCTAATGTTTCAAGTATTAGAATGGGAACCACATTAGCTACAAATTGTGCTCTTGAACGCAAGGGAGAAAGGTGTGCTTTTATTACTACAAAAGGATTTAAGGACTCTTTATTGATAGGTGACCAAACCAGACCTGATATTTTTAAACTTGAAATTATTAAGCAAACGCCATTATTTGAAACAGTCGTCGAAATTGATGAACGGATTACTCTAGAAGACTTTTCAGAAGATCCTTTAGCTAAAAGGTCAAAGGAAGATATTAGTTCTAGTAAATTCGTTGGTAAAAGTGGAGAAATAATCAAAGTTTTGAAACATCCAGATCCTATTGAAGTCAAGAGTATTTTAACATTAATTTACAATTCAGGAATACGTTCTATTGCTGTAGCGTTTCTCCATTCTTATACATTTCCTGCACATGAGAAATTAGTGAAAAAGATTGCAACTGAAATAGGCTTTAAAAATATCTCGTTGTCTTCAGAAATATCCCCTATGATCAAATATCTTCCTAGAGCCCATAGCGCAGTGGCTGATGCTTATTTGACACCTGTTATAAAAAGATATCTTCAGGGAATTTCTTCAGGATTATCAAATTCTGAAAATACTTCTATCCAATTTATGCAATCTGATGGGGGGTTAGTTGATGCAAATAAATTTTCAGGAATGAAATCAATTTTATCAGGGCCTGCAGGAGGTGTTGTAGGTTATGCAACAACTTGTTATACCAAAAACAATAACATTCCCTTAATTGGGTTTGATATGGGAGGAACATCAACAGATGTTAGCAGATTTGGTAATGGCAAATTTGACCACGTTTTTGAAACAGTTACTGCCGGTATAGTAATTCAATCTCCCCAATTGGATATACATACCGTAGCTGCTGGTGGCAGTTCTTTGCTATCTTGGAAAAATGGGCTATTCAAAGTTGGGCCTGAGTCTGCTACTGCTGATCCAGGTCCTGCTTGTTATCGAAAAAATGGACCACTTACCATAACAGACGCCAATCTTTATCTTGGTAGATTAATTCCAGAACTGTTTCCAAGTATATTTGGTCCAAATGAAGATGAGCCATTGGATTTTGACATTACCGAAAAGAAATTTAATGAGTTGAAAGATGTTATAAATTTAGAGTTAGGTTCAAACATGTCAACAGACGAAATAGCATATGGATTTATCAAAGTAGCGAACGAATCTATGGCAAGACCTATAAGAGCTATTACAGCAGCAAAAGGTTATGCTATCGATCAGCACAGATTAGTGACATTTGGTGGTGCTGGGGGACAGCACGCAGTTTCTGTAGCTAAATCATTAGGTATTGACACAGTCATTGCCCATAGATATTCTTCTATTCTATCTGCTTATGGCATATTTCTAGCAGATGTAGTAGAAGAAAGACAAGAGCCTTGCTCACTTGTGTTGTCCCATCCAAATACATTGAGTTTTTTAAACGAACGATTCCTTATCCTTGAAGACAAATGTAAAAAGTCTTTGATCGATAATAACATATTTGAAGAAAATATAGAAGTTGAAAAATACCTAAATTTAAGATACGAAGGGACTGAGAGTGCGCTAATGATAACAGATGCTTCAAATAGCATGGAATTCGAAAAATTATTTTCTGAAAGTCATAAAAGAGAATTTGGATTTTGTCTTGACTCAAAAAATATTATTGTTGATGACGTACGTGTACGTGCCATAGGGAAATCCAACGTAAGAAATGAAGATACAATAGATGTTCAACTACAAAAATACTCAAAAAGAATAATTGACAGGGAAACTGAATCTTACATGCAAAAAGAAATTTACTTTCAAGGAAAGCGAGAGCCCACTCCTGTATTTAAAATTGATACTTTGCCTCTAGGTAGCAAAATATTTGGCCCTGCAGTGCTTGCAGATAATACACAAACGAATATAATCCCTCCTGGTTCATATGCAATTATTCTTAAATCACACATTTTCATTAAAATTGCTAATAATAAAAAATTAACCCAAGAACTCTCTTCAGCAGTCGATCCTGTTTTACTCTCAATATTTAGTCATAGATTTATGGATATAGCTGAACAGATGGGTATGCAATTACGGAAAACATCAGTTTCTACAAATGTCAAAGAACGGCTAGATTTTTCTTGTGCACTATTTGATTCTGAAGGTAATTTAGTAGCGAATGCTCCACATGTTCCCGTACATCTAGGATCAATGTCAACTTGTATTAGATTACAAGCAGAAATATGGAAAGATAAATTAAAGCCAGGCGATGTCATAATCTCAAATCACCCAGATGCTGGTGGAACTCATTTGCCAGATATAACGGTAATTACACCAAATTTTTCAATAAATGGAAATATTATATTTTATGTTGCCTCGAGAGCTCATCATGCTGAAATTGGAGGTATTCTACCAGGTTCAATTCCACCCAATTCCAAGGAGCTATATGAGGAAGGTGCTGTAATTTATTCAGAATTGCTTGTTAGAGAATCAATTTTTCAAGAAAATTTGGTTCATAAATTATTTGTAGAGGATCCAAGTCAATATCCAGGGTGTTCCGGTTCTCGAAAAATTACTGATAACATAAGTGATTTGAAAGCCCAAATTGCGGCAAATACAAAAGGTATTCAATTAATAAAGTCCCTAATTGATGAATTTGGTTTAGAAGTTATTACAAAATATATGAATGCAATTCAAGAAAATGCTTCTGAAACAATTAAAAAGATGCTGAGAAAATTGGTGCGTCAAGCAGGTACTAATATTTTTAATGGTCAAGATTCTTTAGATGATGGATCCATAATCAAACTCACAGTCGACTTAAATACAGATACTGATGTCTATAAATTTGACTTCAGTGGAACATCTCTACAGGTTTATGGAAATTTAAATGCTCCAGAAGCGATTACAAACTCAGCAGTTTTATATTGTTTGAGATGTTTGGTAGGAGAAGATATTCCCTTAAATCAAGGATGCCTTAAACCTATTGAAATTGTTATTCCCAGAGGTTCTATACTAAGCCCAACCAAAGGTGCTGCTGTTGTTGGTGGAAACGTTTTAACTTCTCAAAGAGTTACTGATGTAATTTTTCAAACTTTCGATGTAATGGCCGATTCACAAGGTGACTGCAATAATTTTACTTTTGGGACAAATGGCAGTAAAGATTCACAAGGTAATTCAATCAGTGGTTTTGGTTATTATGAAACTATTTGTGGAGGAGCCGGTGCTGGAGCGCCATCGTGGAGAGGGAAAGGTTGGCATGGAGCTAGTGCAGTTCATACTAATATGACCAATACAAGAATGACAGACACAGAAATTTTGGAAAAAAGATATCCAGTAATATTACGAGAATTTTCAATACGTAACAATTCTGGTGGTTTGGGACGCTATCACGGTGGTTGTGGTGTCATCAGAGATTTCGAATTTAAGGAGGAGGTTACAGCATCTATCCTTTCTGAAAGAAGAGTACTTTCTCCCCATGGGCTTGGAGGTGGTCACGACGGCGCAAGGGGTGAAAATTTATGGATAAGGAAAGATACAGGCTCAATTATTAATATAGGTGGTAAAAACTCTTTAAATATTCATATAGGTGATAGAATTATCATAAAAACACCTGGTGGTGGAGGATATGGTTCCCTTTAAATGTTTTTTACTTACACTGTACTGTGAGGGAATAATTGTAAAGGTTCTTAACATCTCTTGACAAGTAAATTTTACAGATATATAAACGCTAGAAAATTAAGACCAAATTAATGTATCCTATTTAATTGTTTTCTATCATGGTCAACACATATGTTTCTGGTTAAAAGAAATCCAGAGAGGAATTAAATACTTATTATCTTATTATCTAAATCATTTATTTTAAGAACAAAAACAATTATACTATCAACACTTTTGATGCTGAGGATATATATTATAAAATCGATGTTTAAAACTCCTTATTAAAAGAGATCATATATATTTTTCAAAATATATTTTCTCACTTCTCTCTTGATCTGTTAACGAATGATATGATTCTAAGTTAGTCTTTTGTATTTACTTAAGCTCTATATGATAGAAAAGTTGATTCTTTCCTGGTGCCAATAAAAACCGAAGAAATTTGAACGGTATGGCGAACAAATATTTTTCTCTTGCGAACTTAGAACTGTACACACATATATAATCTAAGAGCTAAGAATCGCTTTTTTCTTTTCTTAAATGTCTCTTTTTACAAAAACAAAATATTTTTCAGTCTCTTTATAAACATAGACATCATGCCATAGCGAGGCCATTATGTTAAAATAAGAACGTACTGTACTAGCAACTAGGCATGGCTGGACTTTTGAAAAGTCCAGAGTCCACGTGGGGCTTTTGCTTTTT